>MU227639.1:632592-671758 GCA_018584345.1 Thuja plicata | reverse complement strand
TGTCTGGAGGGAAAGAAAAGACCACCTTTCGAAGCTCTTGAATGGAAAAGGGGGCCATCAACATAGCATTTTCATTTTCTGATACCATGCATGGAATGGCTGCTAGTATGTCATTAACCTGTGCCTCCGTGGGTGAAGGAAAAGAATTAGGAGCAAGTAAATTCTTAAAAAATTTAACCCCTTCTTCCCGAATCTGTTGTGCATTGGTAATAATATTTCCAGTTTAAGTGTCTTCAATTTGAAAGATGGTTGAATGAGCTTTCCTTTGTTTGGCTGATAAATGAAAATATTTTGTGTTTCTATCTCCTTCATGCAACCAGAGTTCTCTAGATTTCTGTCTCCAATAAATTTATTCTCGACTGCACAATTCCTCCCATTCTGTCTGAAGATCTTTCTGTTTAGCATGAGTAGCTTCATTCATACCATTTTGGACAATGTGACTATAAACCTCTTCTAATTGTTTTTTAAGTTCTTCTTTTTGTCTAAAGACATTTTTGAACACCTGTTGGTTCCATATTTTGATATGTCTTTTAACAAATTTCAATTTCATGGCAAACTGATGCATCTTGGTTCCTTCAATAGGCGGTGCATTAATCCACCATTGCTGGATATGCTGTAAAAAAAGGGGGTGACGCAACCACATTTTCTCAAACTTAAAAGAGGAGTGGAACTGATTATCATTTCCTTTATGAGATTTGATAATATTGAGGGAGATTGGGAAGTGATCAGATCCTGGGAGAAGCAGAATGTCTGAAGATAACTCAACATTCTTAAGTTTCCAGTCTTGTGTTAAGAGGAATCTATCCAGTCGGGCAGCAATATGTGCAAATCCGGACCGTTTATTTGTCCAAGTAAAAGACCCATTTGTTGGATAAATATCCATGAGGTTATTATTTTCCATAAAATAATTAAAATCCTGAATGGTTTTCAAGGGGGGAGAAATACCCCCTGTTTTCTCCTGTTGAGACAACAGTGCATTAAAATCTCCTCCAATAATAACATCTAGGGAATCCTGAACTTGGATACATTGTGTGATCGAATCCCATACTCTGGCTTTATCCTGTGTAGGAGTAGGGCCATATACATTAATCAATATAAATGATGTATCAAATTCAGAAATTTTCATCATCTGCCAATTTGTCTCCTGATGAATAAGCGTGCCTTTGATATTTTGAGGGTTCCATAATATTGCAAAAATAACAAAAGAGGGAATATTAATTAAATAATGTATTTATTTAATTAATTAAATTTTATAGGAAATAATCAAATAATGTTAATTATTTAATTACTTTATAGCAGAATATTTGATGAACATTGATTTAGATGTTTAATAATTAAGTAATTAATTAAAATCCCTTAATTACAAAATTGAAGAGAAGTGATGAATTTTAACTTATGATATAGTAGAAAGGCACAAATTAATTAAATAACAAAGATTATTTAATAATTCAAGAAGAATATTAGTAAAGTCATTGTGCAAGAGCAATTGGCCATTTTAAAGTGTAATAAAAAGAGAATGTCGAGGAACTATAATAAAAAAAAACCTAGAGATTTCCAAGTTGGAGACCTTGTCCTAAGAGAGAACCTAAGAAATCAATTAGAAAGAGAAAAGAAAGGGAAATTTGAGGCAAATTGGCTAGGACCCTTTGTAATCATGTCATCATATGGAACATGAACTTACAAACTAGCCACGTGTGATGGAGAGGAATATGAATAACCCATTAACAACATTCATCTTAAGAAGTTTTATACCTGATCAGTTGAAAGAGTATCCGATAAAAGAGTATCTGATAAGAGAGTATCAGTTTGTACAATAAAACAAGAACCTTAAAAGACATAAAAAATAGTAAACATGGATCTTGAAGAAAGAAAAAACAATGAAAAACTATAAAATACAAAAAATTGAAAAAGAGAAAAAAGGTGCCTTGGTAAAAACCTAGCAAATAGGCACCTTGGTAGAAAAAAAGAGATAAAAAATTGCAATAAATCCTAGTGGAAACTTGGCAAACAGACTCTACTTGCTCCAAGTTGAGCTCCTTTATCTATCAAGCTTTTGCATTTGCATTTTATGTCATTCTTGTATATATCGAGCTGCACTCCATCATTTGTACATATTCATAATAAAACCCCCCCAAAAGTTGCATAACACAGTCATCCAAGCAAGCTTTTATCATAGTTTAGAATTTGTCTTAGTCCATGATCATTATCAGAATTCAAATTGAGGGCACAAATAAAAACTACCTTCATAGTCTTCCTCATCAGCTCACAACCACTAGGAAAACATATCACTAATTGTCACAATGTTACGAGCACTACAAGATATAACTGTCAATTAACCCATCACAACCTTGTAACCCTTAACACAACCAGAGCTAAACTATTGTGAGGAAGAGACAACCGCACCATCAACCTTTTATTGTTGTCATCATACCATGTGGCAATATCTCACACACTCACAGTTGTAACATTTCCTTTTGTCCAATCACTGCAACACTACAATGGATAGACTTCCCAAAATTTCCACGGTCTTACTCGCAGCCTCGTGACTGCTAACAACTAGACCAAATAATCCTTGCAGCCATGCGATAAACATAAAACTTAACCACTCGCCCACTCACAACTGCAAGATATAAAGACATACTTTATGTTGCGAGGGCATGACTAACATAAAACAAGATCGACACTTTGACTTATGACTTGCAAACATGGACCAATAAAAGAAAGGCACCTAGGATACTAACTCAAAGTGACCAAACCTTTCAGGAAAATCCTAACTATTGATAGACATCGATGCCTATGAAATGTTTTTTACAAGAACACGAGAATTTTTTTTTAAATGATATCAATGCTTACCAAAAACACAACAGAGGACAAGGGAAAGACAAAAAGACTTTACTGATTTTTAAAAGTTCCACCACCCTCATCAAATCTAACTAAATATGCCCGTATGAATAAATAATAAGTGCAACCATTCCCAATATTGGTACTTGGCGAGTAGCAAAAATCATTTGTCGGATCGTGTGAGTTGTTTTGGAAATAACTATTGTGACTAGGCATGATACCGCCACATGGACACCTCATATGACTATTAATGGGTTCCAAATTTGAATTTGAATTTTGAAGTAAACTTGAGGAAATCCCCATTCCCAGAACTGTATAAAGGGTGTAATCAATATTGCACTTAATCATTTTTAACTGGCCCTTGGTTTTTTCCCTCTCAAGGATATCCTTGGTATCCTTTGGCAAAAAATTATCACTCATCCACCATCGTAATCCTTCTTGTAGTATACCATAAGCAACCATAGAATCAGTCATCGCATTCCCCTCTTTGTAAGTATGACGAATGGTGAAGTTGTCTAAATTGACCAGAACTAGTCTAATTTATTTCAAGATCATTTCAACCTTCCATCCCGCAATACTCCTTCCAGTGGTAGATTCCACTATCAATTTAGAGTCACCCTCAATCTCCAGGTGTCTGACACCAATGGTGAGGGAAAATTTTAGTCTCCACAAGAGAGCCATACCCTCATCTTTGTTAATAGTGTGATTCTTTAGTTTTCCAGCGTAAGCGGCAATAAGTCAGCCATAGTGATCCCTTTTAACTCCTCCTCCATCTTTCCAAGAATTGTTAGATGTCCCATCAAAGTTAAATTTGTACCATGATGGGCATGGAGACTCCCATTTGGTATTTTGTCTATTTAGTTTTCTAGTGTTGTTGAAATCTTTGAACTCTGAGAGGAGTTTCCACTAGTTAGAAACCCATAAGTCAAATCTGGTGGGAGGATTACTAGGAGTTTGCCACTTCATAACAGAAATGTTTTCCATAATCAACTTATAACAATTGTTGTAGAAATTGTTAGAGGGGCTTTTTGAATCTCTAAAAATTTGGTTGTTTCTTTCCTTCCAGATGCTCCAGCAGATGTGGGGATGAATTTGCCTCTAGAGTTGTTTAATCAGGGGGTGGCATGAGGGTGATGGCCATCCAACAACAAAATGGTGTATATCCATCTAAAACACCCACTAAAGATTACATTTTTGGAGGGTCTTGTTCTATATGTGCACCGCAAAAGGGCAGTGGATGAAGAGGTGGTTGATGGTTTCCTCCTCCAACTTGCAAAGAATACATCTATTGGGCAATCAAAAACCTCTCCTTCTTAGATTATCGTGTGTAAGCAAAAATTAATTATTGGTAAGATTTGTGAATTCTAGACATTTTTTCAGCAGTCTGTGTCTCCATTAAATTTCAATAATTGCGTAGACTTGACAGTGAGTTCCCCAAATTGGGTCTCCCTCCAAATAAAGCTATCATCATAGTTTGATAGAAAAATTATCATATTATGAAGGAGGTATTGAAGTCCCATAGCTTTAGCCATGAGGTCAAGGCAATCATTAAAATATAGTGGTATGTTTTTCCACTTTCCTCCTCCAGGATCAATAAAGTCAGCAACAAAGTTACCCACAAGATCTTTCATGGTGTTCATAAGCTAACAATAATCACTTTACGCTAGGGTTTCTTCCTCAACCCACATGTCCTCCCAAAATATGATCCTTCTACCATTCCCCATTCGTCACTTTACTCCTTCTCTAATAATGGGTATGTATTTGAGAATGTTGTTCCATATCTTAGATCCAATCGGGAGACAATTTGAGTTTAGATTGTTATAGAAGTGTTCATGTTCCAAGTACTTGGCCCTGATAATTTCACACCACTCAACAACACCTTTCATTAATTTCCATCCAATTTTGTCAATTAAATCTTTGTTCAAGGTGTTTATCTTTCTAATTCCTAGACCTCCCATAGTTTTAGGCAGGCACTTAGAGTCCCAATTAACCAAGGATATACGTTTCTTCTCTTCCATACTAGTCCAAAGGAAGGTTCTCTGAATCTTCTCAAGTTTTTCTGCCATAAAGCCAGATATTTTGATTAAGGATAGGAAGTAAACTAGGATGCCTAGAGAGAGGCAACAAGGAGTTGGAGCTTCCCAGCATGGCTTACATTATGATTATTTGGTACATCTTCAATAGCATGACCATGAACACTTTGTAACTCCCCATCTTCTTCCATACGCTTCTTTTCAATTTCAACATTGTATAACCAATACAAGATTTGAAAGAAGTCTTTTGGTTTGGACCCTTTAGGATGAAATTTCAAAGTTGGGCCATACAATTCAATAAAGTGTTGAAGATTGTAGCTATGATAGAGATCTTTATCTTTGATTTCACTATATGTTGAAATTGGGATAATACCTCTGTATTGCGTCATAGCTAATGAAGATATTTATGATGATATTTCTGTCATTTTTATGTAAGCACAATGTGGTATTCAATGTGTGCTAGGTGGCACACTCTAAGTATTTGACAGTTTATTATATGAAGATTCATGGGACATGCGAAAAGTCATGCGTTTGGAAATATGAAGAGACTTGTTTTTGGAAATTGAAGAGACCTTCGGCTGTGATATGAAGAATCTCTCAATTTTATATATTTATGTGATTTCTTTGTTTGTAAAGGAGTTGCATCAAGTTGAAAGCATTGTAATTGAACTTCTATTATTAATAAAAGAGATATTTTTTCTGGTGTGGATGGGTTTTTCCCTCTATTTGGAGGGTTTTCCCAGGATAAAGTCGTGTCTTTTGTACCTATTTTATTCTACTTTTGTTTATTGTTATTTATCATTATTTCTGGGCTAAACCTTAACATAAAGAAGTTGACACATTCAATCTACTGAGTTTTGAAACACTTTGGAATTTCTGCATATGCATCCATGATCCTTTTGATTAGAGAAAATGGATCCTCTCTTTTTTTACTTATGCTAAAAAGTGCATCAACGTACATTGTAGGATCAACACTTCTCAATGTTTGTTCATAATTTGAGCTTCCTTCATGTATCATATTATTTAAGATGTATCTGCAACATCAGAACCCTCCAAAGGGATGAGTGGTTCATACTTATCTTCATTTACATCTCCTATTGCACTATTACTCTATTCACACACATCACGAGGTTCAATATTGACAATATGCTTTCTCTTGACCATTTCCATAGCAATCAATTTTAATAATTTCCCCATAGTAGTTGGTTTTTCAGGCCATTCAACCGAATTAGGCTCATATAATCTCATGAATAATTCAACACACCTAGATTCATCATGCCTCATATTATCGTGTATTTTCACATATGTATTTAACGCTCTTTCAAGTAAACCCATTGCAAATTAACCTTCCTCTATCCTTATGTTGGATAATGCATCAATAGGTACTGAGGGGTCAACACTACTTGAGTCTTGTTCATAATTTGGCTGAAGTTGATTATGGTACATAGAGAATTCTGATGAAAAAATTGGCATATAAATATCATGTCCATTTTGAGAATCAATTCCATCCTCTATACCAAATTGATCTAGGAACACCATCGTGAAATCCTCCCATGATAAAATGTATCGTTAAGGAAAATTGTCAAACCATTCCGTGCCATTATCTTTCAAAGACCTCACAAATATCTTCATAACCACATCTTATTCATAAGCCTAAAATTCATTAATGAACTCATAAAATGTATGCATATGACTAGAGGTTGATTCATACTCCTTTCCATGGAACTTTGGTACATATTCTCTTAGCTTGAGAGGAAAGTGATTGGGATAACTTGTAACATCACTAAAGATTAGTGGCTCATATATTTTTCCCTATGGACATGTATGATAGTGTTGTTGTGTATCATGCATTACTAAATTTGGATTGCACTGATACTTCTTCAATTCTCCTTTTCTTCTTCATTAAAATATTTTGCAGAGTCGCCACCTCTTTTAAAGAGGAATAAAATCATTTCTTCTTCTGAGTTCTCTTCCACCAGAAGAATCACTTCTATGGGTCCTTGTTACCACTACAAATATTTAATATGAAATCTTATGACTCTCCCAATGATGATTTCTTATGTTTGTCCGTAGAGGAGTCACTATTTGTTGGCTATGTGACTCATATGGGGCAATCTCAACTGCCTTGATTCAATGCCAAAGATTCTACATTGTGATTCAATAATATTTTTTATTCAACTCCCCAATAGAGTCACCCATTTTTTGGTTGTGTGACTTAGATGGGGCAAACTCAACAAGTTAATACTAGATATTTTAGGCCAAATTTAACAATTTTTTTCATACACAACTCCCTAGCAGAGTTGTCATTTGTTGGACCTCAAAATCACTGGTTTTCCAAAATATAAGGATATGTCAAATCCTATGATCAACCCTGGAAAATGATCTTGAACAAATGACAGGAATAACCAATTTGGTTAAAATTCCCCTACTCTTTAGGCTTTGCTATCCCTAGGTGGGTATACCTCAATCACCAATAATTGCTTATTTATCCAAGATCAATTGGTGATTATAAAGTAGATTAAATGCTTCATGCAAGTGTGTAGGATTTGTATAATAACAATGTTCCTAGTATTCCTTCTTTAATGCATCTCAAACTGGCATGAAGGCTTGAGAAATTTTGTTTTAATCTAAACCCCATTCCTATTCCTAATCCTACTACATGAAAATGAAAATGTATATGAATATAATATTCTTTAAGAATTAATCCTTTTAAGGTTTGAATGACGAGTGCCTTATCCACAGGGTAATGGAGTCAAATTATAAATGACATGTGTTCTTCAAATGGATATATCTCAAATTATCAGGCACTTCTTTTGTTTGTCTTTCATAAACATGCAAAGGAGTTTGTTACCGGGTTCTTCTTACTCAATCCAAATGAAATTATTAGGTTACTATGACTTAAAATAATGAATTTAATTCTGCCTTGTAGAAACCAATTAGGCAAATCACAAAGAATTAATGTGCTTGATAAACCATAAATATCCTTGTGTAGACACCTAAAAATGGACAGACTTGCGACTTTACATTAAAAACACTAATTTTCATCTATTAATTAATGGTTTTTTAATCATTAATTAATCATTGATTTTCTTCTAAATTCATTCCCCAAATCATCTAATCAAATCCCCAAAAATTAATTTTATTTAATTAATTAACCTTAATTGATTAATGTATATTAATTAATTAATTAAATTCAATTTCCTAAAGTTTAAATTCAAAATTTTAAACTTATTAATTAAATTATTCTAATTAAATTAATTTAATTTCATTCAAGAATGCAATTATAAACAAAAAAGAATTCAATTATCTCACATGTTGAAAACTTTAATTACAAAAATGAATTAAATATTCAATTATGTTCAAAGAATAACTCTTAATCAGATCACATGGGTTACTCCACCCACCTCTTTAGTTCACATGGGTTACTCCACCCACCTCTTCAGTTCTAAAGGTAACTCAAAATTAGCTCTTCAATTAACCAAACTCTATCTCATATCTCCCAGTTGAAGAGGTGGAGTTTACTGATGGCTTCTCAAGTTCCCTTTGATCTCAACCGTTCATCCTCCTATCTCCGGGATTGATCTCAACTATTCATCTCATTCTCAATTCCTATATAACAAACCCTTCATAACCATTTGAAGGATCCGGGATTTCAAGCTCACATGCACCATTACTCTGTCAGATTGGTTCAAGCATCAAGCCATCTTGCGATCAAAGCAATTCAATATCATATTCTCGACGCTCCCAAGTCATAGACGTTGCCCACACCAATACTAAGCATCACACAAACAACGCTTCAAGAGTAGAGAGAGACAATAGAAGCTTCGAGTATTGTTGGTTTGCATTCATTTGTGTACCTCCTTTATTTCTTGTTATTCTATTCATTTGTAGTTTCGTTATTAGTAGTTATTCTGTTGATTTCCCCCATTGCAAATTAGTGCTACTAACCCTTCGTAATTGAGAGGTACAGATCTCAATCCATGCGTACATTTTGGTGAACACGACGTGAATCAAACAGCTTGAATATCACTTGCAGATGACAGATAGAACCTTTTGGCCATGACCCTACGGTTGCAAAATTCTTTTTTATGCTTTTTCTTGATATACTTGAAATTTTGCAATCGGTGGCATTTTACCATAATTAACAGAATATTGCCGCTATCATCTGGTTCATTACCACAATTATTGTAAGGGTTTTGCAACTATTTTATGTCGTTATTCACAAGTCTATTTTCTTGCTTTGTGCCGCAATCGTTACCAGTTTACCACAATCACACAGATTTTGCCGCAATCGACCGATTTGTTTCGCAATCGACAATATTCAGCCACAGTTAAAAGTAATTTATCGCAATTGACAGAAGATTTCCATAACTGACAGAATTCTGCCGCAATCGACAACATATTACCGCAATTGACAGAAATATTGCAAATTTAATTGAACATCATTGTTTTTCTATCAGAATATGATTGTTTTCTCTGTTTTCGGCAAGATTGATCAATGACGAATGGCCAAAAAGGTAACTAGACGCATCCCGAGCACTAGATCACTAAGAGCGACCATAAGAAGGACCACAAACTATCGAACACAATAAAGAGGCATCTTAGCCATCGCAACAGAAGGTCAAAGTGAAGCATACAACAAATATGTGGATTCAATCAAATGTTTTGCAGCCAAGTACAAGGTCACAATTAGTCTTAGCGGTCTTAACAATTTGGGAGTTGCAGGTTATTCTTCAATTCTTAATTAGACTCTTTTTGGTACTAATAACATTTGTTGACAACTTGTGGTGAGGAGAAGTTTAACAAAGCAACTAAAATCAATTCATTTGTCATTTTAGTGCTTAAAAATAACATTGCATGCAAACATCTTGAACCTCACATTTCCATATTGGTGCTTAAAATTGACATGGAGGTTAATAATTGAACAAAGGCAAACAACATTTCAAGTTTGGTGCATTAAAATTGAACAAGCAATTTTCACCTACTTTGGGCTTAAAATTGAACATGTGTGCTTGTATGGGTGATTAGCTTAGTTCACATTTCAATCTTTGGGGTTTAATCGATTAATCTTGTGTCCTGAGTCTTTGGTGCACTTGCACAATCTATTAGATTAAACACCTTTATACTTTTTAGAAAGGCTTATCTAGAGAATGCGCTTCTTCCTTGGAGAACTATCTTAAACCGGTAATCCTTTCAATCGGTATATAAACAAGACGCGAACCAAAGTTCTATTTTATATCTAACCAAGCCTGG
This sequence comes from Thuja plicata, assembly GCA_018584345.1. Lineage (NCBI taxonomy): Eukaryota > Viridiplantae > Streptophyta > Pinopsida > Cupressales > Cupressaceae > Thuja > Thuja plicata. Next base: position 661,631 of record MU227639.1, on the reverse strand, counting down.
GTGATGTGTGTTGATGATAGTCTGGATCGGGTGAATTATCCCTAAGGAGCCAACATGGTCAACTAGGCTTTTAAGTGAGTCACACACATACAAACCGAATGGATAGATACCACGAACCCTACTACAACCTTGTTAAAATAGAGGCCAACCCGATTCACCTCCAAACAGATACCTTATTATAGTGCAAGGGGTTGCAGAATTTCCCCCCAAGATTCCCAACATATGTGTTCCAGGGTATTGTGTTAGTAAAAGAGATCTTCACTAGCATGACAACAATATCTAGTAATGGAAAAAACACGGGCGCCTATGTCGTGGACCTTCGTGTCCTAGTAGTGTGACACTTGTTGTGTGAGCTAACATACATTCAAGCATTGGGCCTATAATATTATATTTGACAACCAAAATTGCCTTAGATTAATCTGTTTGTCCTTGTGTCAAAACCTGTGCTAGATTACAAAACACATTGTCCATTATGCTTGTTCTTTGATCAGTTTCCAAAATGCAAAACAAACATCAAAACTATCAAAACGAGTCCAACGTGTTAAAGTCTATGGTGTCAACAATCAAACTATTCTGCAAAATAGAATCCTTGTTCCTGAAAATGAATTCTATCAGATAGTGAAGCCAATTGTTAGTATTTTTTGAGACTGTCTCCCCTTTATCGCAATTGTCCGCATTTTTTTGCAATTGATGAAAGTTTGCCGCAATCGTCATGTTTATTGCCGCATTTGACCTATTTATTATCGCAATGGGTGATAGATTACCACAGTCAACCTATCACTTTATCATAATCGGTGGAGGTTTTCCACACTTGATCAGGGACTTTAAACACCTATTTTACCTAAAAAACTTAAAAATATTCTTCATTTGTGTAAAAGACCAGTGTCTATCCCAGAAAAATGCGAAGAATATTGTGTGAATCTCTAAACTTTAAAGATTGTCCATTCTTTGAAATCATGATTATCGTCCAAGAATTGTTAGTTCGAAAGTTCAGACTCAAAATATCTTGATCCCGTTATCTCAAAATCATCATATCTCTATCAGTGACTTTGTCCCAGGCAATAGCCAAGAATCTTGTTCTTACATCACCAAGTCTTTGAGATAGAGATAAATCAATATTTGTCCTTAGAATTTCCCTTGTCCAAACATAACTTTGACTCTCCTAGAAAGGTTATCCTTTTATGTTTTCTTTATATCACTTGTTTTAGTCACAAAATCTGGACAACACTATGTCTCACACACCTTATGGAGGGCTTTACACAAGGTCGAAGGCTAAAGCTCAACCTGATGAGTCTTATGTCAACAAATTTCCCCCTTGGGAAAAAGAGAAAGAGGATGACCCTTTCAAAAATACCAGTACTACTCTCTTCATTGAAAATCCTCGTAGACCAACATTGTTCCATGATGTCACAAAGGAGGAGCTCGAAGACATAGAGAAAGACACCTATTCCGCACAAGTTGTTGATGCTATTGTAGAGAGGAATCCTGAATGTTTCTTAGGCATGTTGATTAAGAAGGGAGTCAAACTCCCCGCTGAATTCAATGTGTCAACCATATGGCCCCAAAACCCTCTCGCAGGTCAAAACACTACTCGACCCTCTCAAACGGAACCTGTGATATCTCAAATATTACCATCTTTGACGAAAATGACATCAACACAGACTATGTCCAATCAGACTAGCTCCGCGAACCAAGAAAGCACGTCTTCCATGCAAAGCATGACATGCTCCCAACTAAGTGCACCCATGGTCACTAGTGTGCCTCAATCCTTGGTCTCATGGCCTTTTCAGTCAAGCTCTCATGTTATGCCCTCAATCCCACCAACAAGCAACAACCCTTTTGCAACTATTCCACTACTACAGTCAGTCTCGGCTAGCCTTGAGATCAATACATCACTCCCATAGGGATCCATCTCTGCGGGTCCAACTTTCAGTCAATGCCCACCCAAGGTTATGTCTTTTCTCATATAGGGACCACAACAACCCCAGAAATAACAAACTCAACCCCAACAACAACAATCCTAACTTCAGCAGCAACAACAACCTCAACCCCAACAATAAACACAACATAATCAATCTTGGGCCAATCACATGCCTCAGTATCATAATCACATGTTGGGGAACCAATATCAAGTCCCAAGGATGAAATTGTATGTCCCTATTCAAGGGACACAGAGGCGCAACCTCATACCTACTACAACACAGAGGTAAAATGTCACAAATAATCCTCAGTCTCAGACAGACATGTTGATCCAACAAGTGCAGAGTCTTCAAACCCAAATGATGGACATGAAAAATCAAGGGGAAATCAAATCCTACACCACAAAGGATTTATACCTGTACCCCTTTGATCACTCTCTACAGATGTCTCCATTTCCCACTCACTTCTTGGTACCAAAATTTGACAAATACAGGGGCGGTACCAACCCTGTGGAGCACATCTGAGAATTCTTCGCTAGTTGCATCAAAGTTTGACACAACGAGACATACTTAATGCGACTATTCTCACAAAGCTTAGCCAAACCATAAATGGAATGGTTTTCACACTTACCTCATGCATTTTGTCTTGGGGTGAATTGGCTGAAAAGTTCATCACTCACTTCCATCACAACATCGAGCGCAAGGTCACCATCAAGGACCTTTGTGACATCAAACAAAAAGATGGAGAGTCCTTTGTAAATTCCTACAAAGATGGAAGAATATTGCAAATAGAATCACTTATGACATACCCGAGCAAGACCTCATAGTCATGTTCGTTGACAATCTGATTATAGATATGCCATTTACAACAGAATTGCAGCTAGCTCCAAACTTCAAGCAACTCATCGAACAAGGAGTTCGTTGTGAGAATTTTTTTTCAAACAAGGTATCCTTACATATCTTACCCAAACAAACACAAACAAGATTGCAATAGATAAAGCTAAATGGTGAGATAAAAACAAAAATGTCACCAGTGATGGTGTCATTGATGTGAAAAGGGTCAACTACGCCCAACCAAAAGTGTCAGTGCAAGGAGCACACACTCAAAACCAACAAACCATGGTGCCCTCCGCAAGCACACACCCAAAACCAACCACCCCCTGTCCAAGCAGCTGTTGTGTCAAACAACCAACCATAGGCACAATGCCCACCACAATTTTTGTTTCAAAAATGACATTACACACCATTAGGAGAGTCAATAGAATACACCTTAAGAAAGCTGACACAATCCAACAATATTGCTTTTCTTGAAATAAGAGAATATGAAAATGGTGCAATCAAACCAAAGTGGTACAACAATAATGATTTCTGTGAATTTCATTAAGTGAAGGGACACAAAACACCCAACTGTTATTTATTGAAAAACACCATCCAAGTTTTGATTGACACATGGGTCATCAATGTCACCAACACCATAACAAAAGGCACCACTGATCATTCAATATTCATCGAACATTCCATGATCACAATAAAGGGAAATCCTCTGGGTCTGGTGGACAATTTAAACAGGTAAAATACACCTATGCCAACAGTGAAAACACTATCAACTGCATAAATCCTTCAGATAGCCATGTGGTTACCATTACTATCAGAGACCAATGTGCTAAATGTGTTGTAACCACGTGTCGTACAAAAGTTTTCTTGTAATGAATGCCTTCCTCATCTGCTACACCAGTCAACCCTCCTACAAACTCAGATCCACAAACAAGCCTTGTGGATCAGCTAAAGTGCACGCCTGCCCAAATATCCATGTTTGACCTTTTGCGCATATCCCCGCAGCACAAGCAAGCACTTGACCGAGCACTTCAAAAAGTAGTTGTCCCAAGGGACATAACCCCTAAGAGCTTTCAAACAATGGTGAACCACATAGCAACCAAAAAACATGCAACCTTCACAGACCATGATGTGTCACTACACAAGCCTCTGCACAATGACCCCTTGCACTTGCTCATCCAAGTTAAAAAAAATTCAATCGGAAGAGTCCTCGTTGATGGTGGGTCTGGATTAAACATTTGTACTTTGAAGGTAATCAAGCATTAGGCTACTCTAAATCCAATATTGATGTCACAAGGAGGATCAATATCAGGGCCTATGATGAAGAAGAGAGATCATCCAAAGGTATTATCATACTACCAGTCAGGATACGCCCAGTTGTCAAGAACACTTCCTTCCATATCCTAGACCTAGAATTTGCATACAACATGTTATTGGGAAGACCATGGATCCACGAGATGCAAGTTTTACCCTTCACATATCACCAGTGCATCAAGTTCCCACACCAGGGGGCATAAATCATTATTGAAGGAGATCCAAACATGTTCCAATATTGTAATGCTGTCAAAAGTAGTACTCACAACTAGGTTCCATCTAACCAAGAGGCAAGTATCCCTTCCACCTCGAATTCAATTCCCAAAGATGTCACGAGAAGAGCGGGAAAAATATATATTACTGATAAAGGATGCGGTGAATATAGCTATGAGGAAGCTTTTACTATCACCAACATGCCTCAGAGCCCAAGGTCATATGGCATGCCACAACCAGTGACCACAATAGAAACCCCAAAACCTGTTCTATTCAGGTGTCCACCCACAACCTTTGTCAAGTAGGGAGACATTGTAGAAGAAAACCCTTTTGATTTGGATATTAACACATGGTTGTATCAAGACCCATAAGATACACTTCAAGCACCCATACCCGTGTCAACATATGGAGCTTGCTATACAATGCTGCAAAGGTTTGGGTATGATGGTACAACTAGTCTGGGGGAAAGACAACAAGGTTTAATGGAACTGTCTTTACCGTCAACCCAGAGAAACAAGAGAGACTTAGGCTGTGGGAAAGACAGAACCAGTCCTGCCACCTGAGATATACCCATTGATCAAGAACAAGCAGCAGAGTTAAACTAGGGGCAAAACCTAGAATATGCTTTGATAAAAAATACACAACAATTATTATCATCTAAAGTGGGAACCTCTTACTCCCGATTAACCCTCAACCAAGCGATCCATGATAATGAGGAAAGTGAGACATCCTATGAGCATTCTAGCGAAACTGTCTCCCATGAGTACGAGTGAAGATCAATCCACAACTCCAAACCATCAATCCCAGACTATTCCCCTTGGTCAGTCAACACTCTACACATTGAAGACCTGTTCGACTAATTAACCATGGATGACCAACCATGCATCAATAAGCATATCGATACCAATTCCCTAAGTGGTGTGTCCACATCACATTCCCAATTTGTTAGAACCATAACAGTTGTCCCATTCAACCAAATAGAGTTATCCCACCATGAAGACCTATGTCTAGTACACCCATAACTGATAGAATGAGATCAACAAGGATAGCCTGATATAGATCTCTTCAAAAATGATAAGGCTATCGCACACTTCATGGGACTCAGAGAGGGAATGCCATCAGGGGACCACAAGGCTGGCTTCTCTATTGACTTGGACAGATCAACATATTTCGGGGAGGAAGCACCTCTTTCTAGTAAAAATAGCAAAATAAAAAGCAAGAATGAATCATCAGTAAGTGAAAATGGAAAGGCGCTGACTGACACAAAAATGACAAAAAGACAAAACAAGATGTATCTTCTAGTGAAAACCTCACTGAGGCGCTAGAAGATGGAAAGCAAGAACTCCTCCCCTTAACAAGAGAAAAGTCAACATTGCTAGCGGAAGAAATAAAAGAAGTCAACTTGGGTGATGACAAGAACCCACAAAATATATACTTAGAAAAATCACTCACTCCAGAGGAGCGAGAGAAATTCATCAGCTTCTTCAAGGAAAGGCAAATCAACTTTACATGGTCCTACTTAGACATGCCAGGTCTAGATCTAGAACTTGTGTTACATCATCTGCCATTGTTACCCAATGCCAAACTAGTCAAACAAAAACTGAGAAAGATGCACCCACATCTTGCATTACTAGTCAAAGCAGAACTGAAGAAACTCTTGGATACTAGATTTATACGATCAATCCCATATGTAGACTAGATATCTAATCTGGTACCGGTAACAAAGCATAGTGGTCAAATCCACATCTACACAGATTTTAGAGATTTAAACAAAGCATGTCCTAAGGATGACTTTCCTTTACCTAACATCGACATGATAATAGATCTCACAACAGGACATCAAATGCTACCACTCATGGATGGCTTTTCAGGATATAATCAGATAAGGATTGCACTAGAAGACCAACACAAAAAGGCTTTCACATGTGGATGGAGCACTTACTGTTGGAATGCCATGCCATTCGGTCTAAAAAATGTGGGAGCAACATATCAAAGGGCCATGACAACCATCTTCCATGATCTCACTCACAAAACAATGGAGGACTACGTCGACGACATACTTTCCAAGTCGATGCTCAGAAAAAATCATCTACAAGTGTTGGGACCCATATTTGACAGAATGCAAGAATACAAGGTGTGGTTAAATCCAAAGAAGTGTGCATTCGGGGTCACTGCAGGGAAGCTCTTGGGATTCATTGTGTCACATTGAGGCATAGAGGTAGACATAGAGAAAGTCAAAGCAATACTAGACATGCCACCACCGACTAACCTAAGGCAACTAAGGGGTTTACAGGGCAGACTCCAATCCATCAGCTGCTTCATAGCCCAATTGGCAGACAAGTGCCATCCATTCCAACATCTACTACACAAGGATGTCACATTTATATGGATAGAAGAATGCGAACAAGCATTCCAACTATTCAAAGACTATCTACTAAAGTCTCCCATATTGGTGCCACCCGTCCAATGCAGGCCATTAATTCTATACATCTCAGCAACTAAGACAACACTAAGGAGTACTTTTAGCACAACATGATGACACATGCAAGGAGAGAGTTGTCTACTATCTCAGCAGAACATTGGTAGGTTATGAGCTCAACTATTCACCAATTGAAAATTCATGCCTAGCAGTAGTCTTTGCTTCCCAGAAGCTTAGGCATTACATGTTGAGTCATCAAACCAAGTTGATAGTGCACATTGATCCCCTGAAATATCTACTAAGCAAAGCAACACTCACTGGATGACTCACAAAGTGGGTGATGATCCTAAGCAAATTTGATATAGAAGACATGGAAAAAAAATCTATCGAAGGGAAAGTGATCGCGGATCAACTAGCAGAGGTACCTATACAAGATCATCAGCCTATCATATCTGACTTTCCAGATGATTCTATTCTTACACTACAACCGAAAATAGAGATATGGCAACTATACTTTGATGGATTAAGCACAAACCATCGAGAAGGAGAAGGGATAGTACTCATCACTCCAAATAATGATGCGATCCCTAAATATTTTAGACTCAACTTTCCATGCACAAATAACATAGCCGAGTACGAGGCTCTAGTCATCATAATAAAGATGACAATACAATAGAGAATCAAGAACCTCAAAGTCTATGGAGATTCACAGTTGGTCATTATCCAAGTAAACAATGACTCTATGACAAAAGATGAGAAGCTAATACCATACAGAGAGCAGATGGACAGGTTGCACACTAAGTTCCATTTCATCGCATTCAAGCAAGTACTAAGGGCTCAAAACAAAGCTGCAAATACAATGACTACCATAGCATCCTTGATCGATATGCCAGGCAACGAAACTAGATTCTAGTTTTTGATAGAGAAACTCATGATTCCATCACATCAAGCACCAATCACAAAATCAACATGTGTCCTTGTTGGTACTGACACCCCATGGTACTAGGACGTGTAAATTACCTCCAAATTAGTGTCTTACCTCCCAACTTGTTTAGGAACCAAAAGAAGTCCCTCATCTGCCAAGCCACTAGGTACACCCTTCTCGTGACTACTCTGTATAGAAGAAGTCTAGATGGAACACTATTATGATGTCTCACTTCCATGAAATCCCAGAGAGCTTTGTATAAGTTACATGAAGGAATTTGTGGAACCTACATAGGTGGCAATAGCTTAGCTAAGAAGATCATCTGCATGGAATACTACTGGCCCACAATAGAGATAGATGCAAAAAAGTATGTGCAAAGGTGTAGGCAATGTCAGATTCATGGAGACCTCATCCATGCACCAGCCCAGGAACTCAATCCTATCACTTCACCATGGTCATTTTCTATGTGGGGATTTGACCTAGTAGGCAAAATTACACCATCCTCATCTAATGGCCATAAGTACATCATAACAACAACATAGTACTTCACTAAATGGGTGGAAGCAATTCCTCTAACCTACATCATTGGAAAGCAGATTTCCATGTTCATACTCAACAACATCATATGTCAGTATGGAATTCCTCAAACCATCCTAACAGATCACGGTACACCTTTCCAAAATAAAGATGTTGAAGATCTTTGTGAACAATTCCAAATCAAACAAGGTTTCTCTTCATTCTATTATCCACAAGGGAATGGTCAAGCTGAGGCGACAAAAAAAACCATACTAAAAATCTTGAAGAAAACAATTAATGAATCAAGTTAAGACTGACATTTTCAGCTTATTCCCGTATTATGGGCATACATAACTTGCGTGACAACACCTATAGGAGCCACTCCTTTCTCACTAGTATATAGATCAGAGGCAGTCCTACCCCTTGAAGTGGAAATCCCATCCTTGAGCATATCATTGAAGAATCTCATTTCAGATGAAGACTACAGAGTAGCAAGGCTCAGTGAACTAGTGCTATTAGACGAAAGAAGACAAAATGCATTCAACCATTTCCAAGGCTATCAAAATTGCCTTAGAAGGAATTATCAAAAGAAGGTGAGGTCATGAACCTTTGAGGTAGGATAGCTCATCCTTATAGAGAATCAAAAGAACTAAGCAGAGAGAGTGAAACCATGAAAGTTCAAGCCTAACTGGCTAGGACCTTATGTCATTGTCACATCTAGCAATAGCGGGGCATACCAATTAGCAACACCAGAAGGAGATCAGCTCCCAGGATACATCAATAGCATGCACCTCAAGAGGTTCTATCTTGAGGTCTCAATGGTTAAGGAATTCATCTACATATCCAGAAAATACCAAAAAAATCAAAAAATACAAAAGGTTACCTTGGTGAAAACTTGGCAAATAGGTGCCTTGGGGACAACAAAATAATTAAAGAAATAAAAAAGAAACAAAAAAATTAAAGAGAAACATAATCGCTCTCTCAGTGAAAACTTGGAAAACAAGCGCTATTGAGTAGGTATCTTGGTGAAAACCTGGCAAACAGGCACCAAGTGTTCAAATCCAGCTTCACCATCAATGACAAAGATCAAAGTTTGAGCAAAATTTGCATGCAAGACTGACTACCCAAGCTATTTCTAGAAGCACAATCCCCTTTGAGGACCAACACTTATCCATGGTTAGTACTGGTCCACCAAACTAGGGGGCAATTCTAAAAAATCCCTAAAAATCTAAAAAAAGATCATAAAAAATCCTAAAAAGATCAAAAGGTCATGACAAAAAATCTTCATAAAAAAAAAAACAATCAAAAAAATTGCAAAATCTCAAGCAATAAAACTAGATTGATTATCAAAAGGTGATCAAGCAAAGTCAATCACCGTCAAAATCATGAGCTTTGTGAATTAGCACTTGGCCCATATGACATAGCTTTATCAGCTATTAAAACTATCAGCAAGCAAACTGGTGACCAAGCCAATCAATCAGATGTCAAAACCATGAGCTTTGCAAATCAGCATTGGGCCCATCTGACACAGCTTGATCAACTATCCAAAATGATCAAATTCAATCAATCAAATCAATCATCTTACACGGTGATGGATGCGCTCAAAACTAGACAAATCAGTCTTATAGGATTCATCTATTACTGAAACTAGACACAGTCAAGAGAATCAAGCCAAACAAGAGAATCAAGCTCAACCAAAGAACAAACATCTGTTAACTAGGTTAGTCAGTCGGTCAGATGTTAGTCTATATTTTGTGGTTATGTTCTTACGCTACTCCAGGATCCACCATGTGAGGAGAGTAGTTATGATGGATCATGATTATTTTCTTTGATTTCTTTTTGTAGAATGCTTCATTTTGATTATGGGGCCATGATGATTTAGGATATGTGTGGTAGGCACTATCACTTATCTGGAAGCCACACAGTTCCACAATCTGATCTTAACCCTGAGAAATAATTGGACATTCCTTCTCTGTTATCTGCTTTTTTGTTACCAATAGAATCATAGCGGTGTCCAAATGGTCTGAGATCTGGGTGCATTGGATTTATATCTAGGTTTTTTGTCTTTCTTTTTTAAAATCAAGAGATCATAGTGGTATCCAGATGGTCTAATATCTGGGTGCATTGGATTTCTATCTTAATTTTATTTCTTTTTTTGGATTGTTCAGAGAGAAAAGAGGTATCCAGATGGTCAATATCTGGGTGCTTTTGGCTCTCTTTCTTTTCAAAATCAGAGATCATAGCGGTATCCAGATGGTCAATATCTGGGTGCATTTGGATCTCTTTCTTTTCAAAATCAGAGATCATAGCGGTATCTAGATGGTCAATATCTGGGTGCATTTGGATCTCTTTCTTTTCGAAACAGGGAACGTAGCTGTATCCAGATGGTCAATATCTAAGTGCACTAAGTTATCTTTCTATTCAATCTCTCTACTCCTTCCGGTTATTAAGAGGTCATAGCAGTATCTAGATGAGCAATATCTGGGTGCATTAGATGCTCTTCAGAATTTCATAAAAAGATGCAATGATGAACAAAATTGGAAATGCGGCAACTATTTGGGTCACCCATCCATTCTATCAATTCATATCTATCAATTGTCAACCATCCTTTCTATCAATTCATATCTATCAATCAATCCCAGAGAATAATTTCCCACTGACTTTCTTCCAACTAACACATGCATTATTCAAATGTTTTTTGCATAGTAGATTACATTCATCCATTTATATGCATGAGAAAACAAAACAAAATACAACATTTGCATACATAGTAATCATAATCAAATGCATCCATAAAACATCTCATAAAAAAATATATGCATATCATAAAGCACCATCCTGCATACACATGTTAGTAACTAGGAAAGTAAATCATACATCTAAGAGTCTGCACATTATAGAATCATATTGCATAAACATTTCACCATATAAGCATTATCATATAGAACCATACATATAGAAAGTAAACCAATGCACATCATATAGAATCAATAGCTGCATCTCATATAAATCTCAATATCTGAGTACAATGAACGGTCACAAGTCAAGACAAAAGAGGGTGATCAATACATGTATGTCAAAATATCAATATATAAAGATACAATATTGGTACAACATCAGATAAATATGTGGAAACATCACTACAAAAATGGTACACCGTGATATAATGAGAAAATAAAGCAAATCAGCAAGAGCTACCCCCACCCTCACCGTTAGGTGGAGGAGGGGGTGGCATATTAGGTGCAGGCCTCTATTGTGAACCATAAGCTCCAATACCTCTATTGTGAACCATAAGCTCCAATACCTCTATTGTGAACCATAAGCTCCAATACCACTGCTCTGGGACCTTTGGGCCCTACTCGACCTTTGTGAAGCTGTGAAAATAGGTACTTGCTGAGGTGCAGGAACAGCCGCCTCATAGTGACGACGCCAATACTCTATCTCTCTCCTAGCCTCTTGACCTGCTCTCCAAAGCCGATCATGGGCATCCCTTAAAGAAAGGTCTTGTACACTATCCAAGTAGGCTCTCACATCTTCCCGAGCCTGTATCTCTCTCTCCTCTGCACCAGTATCCCTAGCCTCCGTTGCTATGACCCTACTCTCTGCTGCAGTAGCCCTAGCCTCAGTTGTTGTGAACCTACTCTCCAATGTCGTAGCCCGTGCATTAGAGGAAGCCAACCTCACCTGAAGATCAGAAATCTTTTGTGTGAGTCTCTCCATCTCTGATGGATCAATGTCCATCCCACCCATGGCTACACCCATATCCCCTCCCCACCTCTATCCCCTAAACCCTCATCTCCTCTACCCCGAACAACCCATGAGTCCTCACTACTCTCACTACCACTAGTACAACTGTCAGTACTACTACTCCTAGTAGACGAGCTAGAGCCCAATGCCTCAACATCTATGTCAGCAATCTCTACATCTACATCCTCCGCAACTACTCTATCCTTTGCTCTCTCTGCCAACACAGTAGCAGTGCGATGACGCACTCTCTGGACCAACTGAGGTGCCTCCTCCTCTAAAGCCTCCTCCTCCTCAAGGATGGCACCCAACCCAACCCGCCTACCACTAATATGTCTGCACCTAGTCCTAACCCTAACACCAGAACCTCTAGGCCCAGGATCATCTCCATCATCCCCATCCCTCCCCCATCCACCATCTCAACCACCATCTCTCCCCCGTCCACCATCTCGACCACCATCTCTCCCACGCCCACCATCTCGGCCTTCATCCCTCCCCCGACCTCTATCCCTCCCCCATCCTCCATCCTGACCACCATCACGGCCTCCACCCTGCCTGTGATGCTGCCTCATCATGATAATACCAACAACAGGGTGAGACACATCAGTCATTAGATCAGGACAAGCCTGCTGCCGCCATGCATCATACTATGGAGTAGTGCCTGCAAGAAAAAAATTCACACATCTGTACAATATGGATGATAAGCATAGAGACAAATCAAAAGCTAGCTACATCTACACAAAGCAGAAAAGAGAGATACCATCAAGCAGGGGCAAAACCAATACACATACTAACATCAAAAGTGGTTGATCGCCAAGTCCATGCAACAGGAAGAAGACCCATGAACTGTATCCTCGCAGCATCTAGAGGGATGACAACACCCCAAAAAGTAGTATCTCTCGATCGCCAAGCAAACTAAGCATATGAATCAGAGACATCCTGTCTCTCACCGAACTGCCGCAACACCTTGTCGGTGTTGTAGAAATCAATCATGTTAACGCGTCGGTTGACACGCCCAATCAAGAAACTCCTATGTCGATAGAAGGGAAGATGTACATCCTCCCCATCCAACACAAGACAATCCCTGTAAGGTCTCCAAATGAAGTACAACATCATATCAAGTTGTTGTCGCCAGTACATCAGATGTCCCATATGGGACTGAACAATAGCACCATCATACATAAAAACATATGGTCTCTCCGGAGGAAGATCATGAGCACCTATGAACCTACACATTGCAATATGCTCCTACGCCTAGATCTGTAGGAGAGTCACTCCGCAACCAAGAGACTTACCTCCAAGGTAAGCCACATAGAACATGTGAAGATAAATATGGGCCAACATGGACGAACCCCATGCATATAAGGTATGGTCTCTCACCATACCTTGAAGAACAACACCAAACCCAACAGAGAAATCATGTTGGTGATAATCGGGACACAAGATCCCACAAATCAAACTACTGAACAAGGTAGTCAGTCAGTCTAAACCCATGTTGAATTTGGACCACGGGATATCATACGGATCAGACATGCCTAACTGATCATGGGGCAAACCAAATAGCTCAGACAAAGCAGTAATACTAGGGCCTCAGTCATACTTACAAGGGCACCCTGGATGGGAATCTAAAGGATGCGGTACACATCCTCAAAAGTGATTGTACACTCTCCAGTCGGTAAGCTAAACATGCAGGTATATGAATGTCATCTCTCTAAGAGAGCAGAGATCAGAGATTAGACCCTTATTGGTCGTGATCTCGGGCATGTAGCAAATCCAATACAAGCCTATCTGTCTCAAAACATCCCTCTCAATTTGAGATAACTGGAATTGATATACTAATCCGACAGGTCTCAACTCTCGGCAATGCACAATAGTCCCGATGAACTGAAATCAACAGAGAAGAAAATCATCGGTATCAAGTCACAAGCATGAATATCAAATAAGTACAAATGCAAGCAATGAAACTACAAACATAACGATTGCGACATCCCATAAATAAATGTGACACTTTTACACCATTTGCGACAATCAACAAGCAATTACGACATTTTAGCGGCAAATGCGATATTAAACCCAATATTTGCGGAACACTTATCGATTATGGCACACAACCAGCAATTGCGGCACCTAAACCACAATTGCAACAAACTCGCGGCCTATTGCGACAACATATGCAAAATTTCAAAAAACCTACTTTTTCTAAAAGCAATAAATACATGCATTAATGACACAAGAGCTAGGCCACTCACTATACGTTTACACTAGCTGGACGACAAAAATTCCAAACGTGATCAGATACGTGCACAACACCAGGTAGACAAGCCATAGCTCAATAAACAACAAAGAAAGCGATGAAAAATATGAACAAACTAACCAGATCATCCAAAGCTCCAAAGTGGAAAGTGACAAATGAATGGCTCTCCAAGCTATATATAAGGGTTCCCAAAAACCCTAATTCCTCTAGGACCTCAAAATTATCATCCTGGGCCCTAGAATCTTTAACAGTCAATATCAGGAGCATAATAAACAATTTTCAAGATCAGATAGATACCCAGATTACCAATTTGCAGTTTCAACAAATTAACGCTCACATCGTGACTTTTCACTCAAATTTGTTGAGGGGGCAAAAATACACCTGTTATCGCCGGGGCAAGTTGGGGCAGGATCAAAACAGAGAATCTTTGACACACTGCGACAAACGACAATGCATCAAAGAGGGGCAAATGTAGACACCCAAAATGGATAGACTCGCCACTTTACATTAAAAATACTAATTTTCATCTATTAATTAATGGTTTTTTAATCATTAATTAATCATCTATTTTCTTCTAAATTCATTCCCCAAATCATCTAATCAAATCCCCAAAAATTAATTAAATAATTAATTTTATTTAATTAATTAACCTTAATTGATTAATCTCCATTAATTAATTAATTAATTAAATTCAATTTTCTAAAGTTTAAATTCAAATATTTAAACTTATTAATTAAATTCTTCTAATTAAATTAATTTCATTTCATTCAACAATACAATTCTAAACCAAAAAGAATGCAATTATCTCACATGTTGAAAACTTTAATTACAAAAATGAATTAAATATTCAATTATGTTACAAGAGATAACTCTTAATCAGATCACATGGGTTACTCCACCCACCTCTTTAGTTCACATGGGTTACTCCATCCACCTCTTCAGTTCTAAAGGTAACTCAAAATTATCTCTTCAGCTAACCAAAGTCTATCTCCTCTCTCCCATTTGAAGAGGTGGAGTTTACTCATGGCTTGTCCAATTCCCTTTGATCTAGACCGTTCATCCTCCTATCTCTGGGATTGATCTCAACTGTTCATCTCATTCTCAATTCCTATATAACAAACCCTTCATAACCATTTGAAGGATCCAAGATTTCAAGCTCACATACACCATTACTCTGTCAGATTGGTTCAAGCATCAAGCCTTCTTGTGATTGGACATTCAAGATTTCAAGCTCACGTGCACCATTACTCTGTCAGATTGGTTCAAGCATCAAGCCATCTTGTGATCAAAGCAATTCAATATCATATTCTCGATGCTCCCAAGTCATAAATGTTGCCCACACCAATACTGAGCATCACACAAACAACGCTTCGGAAGGAGTAGAGAGAGAGAGACAATAGAAGCTTCGAGCCTTGTTGGTTTTCATTCATTTGTGTACCTCCTTTATTGCTTGTTATTCTATTGATTTGTAGTTTCGTTATTAGTAGTTATTCCATTGATTTCCCCCATTGCAAATCGGTGCAACGAACCCCTCGTTAATTCAAGCTTGGGTGACAAATCTTGATCCATGCGTACACCTTGATACACTGATTTAAACAACCAAAAAACTTTAATCTAGGGACAACCACGATAACAAATTTCAATAATCACAAAAAACAATTTGAAACCAAGATTTGGACACCAGATTCATGCATATTTCCATTACTTCTCCTTCAAAAGTCTATACAATATATGCTTCCCCCCATTCCTACCCCTCTATCCAATCTGTGGTTCCCCCTTTTATGGACAAGGTATTCCCTTAAAATGGTTACAACTTTTGATGACTAAATGAAAAATTGATTAATTACCCCCCAAACTAATCAATTGCTCCAAAACTAAAGACCAATTATTTTGTTAAATACTCATCATAGAATAAAAACAATTTAGTCATATAGCCAATAAGACTTTTTCAAATAATTTCCCGTCTCCCATAGAGGATTAACATGCAGTGACTATGGTTCCATACACATTTTATTGATGTATCCTCGTATAGTCTTTGAGAACTATATTTGGGTTTCATCATATATTTATATTTTACTCTGACAACTTTGTGTTATATAAAATGATGTCTCTGCTAGATACTTAGTCAAACACCTCGTGTATGCCTTGTTCTATGCTTCACACTCTTCATGTAAATGGTATCATTCCCTTTGCTTCTCTGTTATGTATCCAATAAATTCTTATTTCTTCAAGATAAATGGATTCCATATCTTGTTTCATGGCCTTGTATAATATCCTCTCTCAAAGCATTATGTCAAATAGTTCAGATATTTGTCTGTAGTTCATATTTTTGAGTGTATATCTATAATGGGATATGCTTCTTTCTCTTCGAAATCATTTCATGTGATGCCTTTGATAAGTTCAATGAGACATTTGGGAAGTCTCATAGTTATCTTCTTGTAGATTATTGAGGCCATCTACTTTTATCACATTCAATTAGACATTTTAACCCTTTGTTGAAACATCTCTTCAATGGATCTTTTACTCTTTTTTTATGAGACTTGTTGATTTTTGGTCAAGAGAGTACTATTATATCTCCATTCTGCATGTTTTTCATGGCATTTCAACTATCTTTTAGATTACTAATGTCTTATCAAAGTGTTCATTTTGAATCCTCTAGAAGACTTGTTAATCTCTAGTCGGTAAAAACCACGTCTTTTAGGGCATTCTATGCCCTACCTCCTTACATACAGTGACAATTTTTTTAAAAATTGTATATGCTTTAATGAATCCTCATGCTCTATTCCATGGATCTCATTTCAATGCACACAAGGAGAATATGCGAAAAGGAACCGCCTCTATTCCTGCTAATTGCATTTATTTTAAAGTTTTAAAGCCCTTTCAATAAATCTACATTATTTGCATGACACACTCTATAAAATGCCATCCTTATGTGAGATACTTTGTTAAAAAATGTAGGTAGTTTGTGTGTGGTTCCAAAGTTTACATGCTGGTCTATCATTGCAAAACCCCCCTTCATGCCTCGACAGATGTTCATACCTCTTCCACAACTCCCCTATCCTATTTGCCAATTCACAAGATCATTTATTTAATAGGATATGAATCTTGGAAAATGGAAACACTATCGCCATTTCACAATTCATACGTCAATTTATTATATCCAACTTGTGATATGGTGAAAGACTTTTGCTACTTCCACCCTTAGGTCCACCATAATATACAACTTTGGGTTTTTTAATAACTCACACTTCTACAACCATCTGTCAGTTGTCTCCTGTTGACTCGTGAACATGCGAACATCTTCCATGTGGCTGGTCAGGCCATGCATACTCTTTATCACTATTTCACATATAGACTATTTCTTGATTAACCATCCTTCACAATATAGAAATTCTATTTTCTTCTTATCACTATTTCATGACTTTTGACAAACACTTCAGCCTCGTGCCTGTGATATTGCACTCATAAGCCACATGGCTAGGTAGAAATCATAATAAACACTTTATCAATAGTTTTCTCTTTTGCAACATTGCAGGGCATTGAAGAATGTACGATTGTTCCATGCGAATCTATGAGAAAATAACACACAGACGTGTGTATATCTATTTAGATGATAAAATTTGGATTATACTTCAATTCTTTCCTCCAAAATGTCTTTCCCTCCATTGCAAAGGTTCACCATTGAAGCACATGGTAGGAATTTCTACCATGAAAAGTTAGGACCCACTTGAACTCGTTCAAAGTGAATGTTGGGTCCCTGATGGACCTGACTCTAAAATTTTCATTTTGAAATACATTTTCATCCCAAAGTGATCTAATTACAATGCTAAATATGCTTAGAGTGAGATAACTGAAGTGGATTTCCATTATTATTTCCCTCTAATAACTTTCGTAAAATGACCCCCAAAAATGAAAAAAGGCCTCTAAATAGATATTGTACGCATTATAATCACTTTTTTCTCATCAATAGTACTTCAAATTTTGCAAAAATTTTAGTTTCCAACATGTCCATTTACCATGAGAGAAAATTTAACAAGATATATTGTTGTTAACTTGACTGCTCCATTAGGATATACCTTCTCATCCTGATAGGGTCCAAGCAAACTAGACTACAGTTTCCCTTCGTAATCCTGATACGAAGAATCATAAAACAGATCCCAGTCATGCTCATGGAATTATTTTGATTTGATATATTTTTCATGTCATTTGGTCCTCTATTGTTGTACCAATTGTGTCTGCTGAGCTACTTCCATCCGCATTTCATCAAGTGCATTGAGTTGTTGGAGTCATTTTTTGTGCTTATGAGAGATCCATTTCTAGTTCTAGTGTAGTGTGAAGTGTCTTATATTCAAATTCAATAGGTAAAACAACATTTTTTTACCATAAACTATCTCATAGGGTGTAAAACATGTTGTTGTCTTCCATGTTGTTTTATAAGCCCAGACAACTTTAGGCAATCTTGCAGCCCAATCTCACCTATGAATTTATACTCACTTTGTAAGAATATTCTCTAGCTCTATGTTAGTGACCTCTACTTGACCATGAAATTAGGGGTGATAAGATATGGACTTATTATGTCTGATCTGGTACTGATGTACTAGTTGTGCTATTAAATCATATGAAAATTGTGATCCTTGTTCTATAAAAATCTCTTTTGGAACACTATACGTGGTAAATATTTCTTCATATAAGAATTCAACAACTTTGTAATCCCTCACACTTGTCAAAAGTTTTATTTCAAATTAATTAGTAATATAATTAGTACAAACTAATATATAAGACTTAACATTAGATGCGGGTTCAATGGGCCCAAATAAATCAAGGCCCCATTTATCAAATGGTGTGATCACAAGTTGCGGTTGCAAGGGAATTTTATCACTTTTAGTTTGCCAACCCATTCTTTAAAATGTATCACATCTCCATGTTCAATGAATAAAATCCTTGTGGAGAGTCAACTAGTAATAACCTGTGTTGAGAATTTTTGAGTTTTGTCTGCTTGGCTGCAAAGTGCCCCCCACAAGGTTCATCATGACAAGATTTAAGAATATCATATGTTTCATCTTCCCTAAAAAATATACACATTAAATGACCAAGTCCACTGTAGAATAAATAGCTTTCAATCCATGAATAAGAAAATCTAAACCAATTGCTTTTTCTCTTTTGGAGAGAAATATGGAGGAGTGCGGTCTGCATCTAGACAATTTTCTATATCAGCATACCAAGGGTCAAAAATTGTCAGAGCAAATAGATGTTCATCGGGGAATGAATCATCTATCAATGGTTTAGGTGAAACACTTTGCAATCTTAAAAGAAAATTAACGACTACGTTGGCTTTCCCAAGTTTATCCACAATTGTAATATCAAACTCCTACAACAACATAAGCCACCTTACCAGGCGCCCACTAACAATTAGTTTATTTATTAGACACTTAATAGCTACATTATCAATATGAAAAAAATATGGGATAGCCATATATTTAGTGTCTAAATTTATTTATGCCATAAATAACAAGCATATCCTTTTCTATAACTGTATAATTTAACTCAACTCCTTGGAAATTCTTACTTATATAGTAGATGACATACTATAGGTTGCCTTCCTTCTATTCTAAGACAACACCAATTGCATAATTAGATGCGTATGTATGGATATGAATGCGAATATTCCAATTAGGGCCTCTAAGAATAGGCTATTATGTAAGAGCTTCTTTGAACAACTCAAATTATTATTGACAATCAGAAGTCTAGTCAAATTCAAAGTCCTTTATAAGTAAAATATACAATGGTATTACTATCTTACTAAAATCCTTAATTAAGTGATGGTAGTAACCTGCACAACCGAGGAAGCTTCAGACATCTTGTTTCTTCTGACATGCTGGTAGATTCTAGATGATTTGTATCTTTGCAGGGTCAACTTTAATTCCTTGTGTTGATATGAAGAGACCAAGAACTACCCCTTCCTCTGTCATCATAAAATAATTTTCATTACTAAGGGATAGGTTATGTTTTTGGCATGTTTTCAATACCTTTTCCAAGTTATCCAATGGTTCTTGAAAAGAATCTCCATAAGTTGTAAAATCATGCATATAAATTTATATTATTTCATGTGCATATTCAAAAAAGATACTGAGACCAACTCTTTAAAATGTGGTTGGTGCATTACACAAACCAAATGGGAGAACATAATAAGCATATGTACTCCACAAGAAGGTGAAGGTTGTTTTATCTTGATCCTTAGGAACTATTTTAATTTGGTTGTAGCCACTAAAGCCATCTAGAAAAGGAAAAGTACCTTTTTCCGGAGAGTGAATCCAATACTTGGTGCTCAATGGATGACAATGAAAAGAGATCCTTCTTGGTGGCGGAATTCAAATCTTTGTAATGAACACAAAATCTCCACTTACCTCCTTTCTTGGGAACAATTACTAGTGGTGAAACCCATTCACTATCTGAAATAGGATAGGTGAATCCAACATCCAATGGCTTCTATAATTCTATATTAACAATATCCCTTAAAGTTGGATTCATTCTTCTTTGAGGTTGTCTACCATTCTTCATCCTTCATTTATATAAATTTTAGGCATGCATAAGCTAGGATAAATCCCTTTCATCCCAAGAAAAAATTTATATATGTTGTTGCAACATTGTTAACAAATCTTCCCTTTGAGCTTGAACTAACTCAGAATTGATATTCAATGTCTTTCCTTGGCTAAATTTGATTGTGATTGAAGCTTCTATAACAAAGGCAACATATAGACCAGTTATATTCAAGATATAGTCTGTAGGTAATAAGTCATGTATAATTGTTGATGTGGAGGGATCTTCATGAGCAATTAGCTTATGCAGTGGGCATGCGAGATAATTGAGGAACTCCTCCTCCTCTTAATCTAACCCATAAGAATTTTGAATAATGTGTCATAAGACATCATCTTCATCTTGGAATTCAATCACGGGGCTCCAATCAATCATCATTAATATTTGCAAAGAGTATTGTTCCCCATTCTCTAAGGTGGGGCAGATGTACTATCCTTTTTCAACATTTGATTGAGATGGTGGATAGAGAATCAAATCTTTAGTTGTATTTCCATTTGAAATTATCATGTTACCAGATCAACAACCGATAAATGCATTAATTGTAGCTAATAAGGGGCATCCAAGGATGAGTGGATACCCACCCAAGGTGGCCTTAGGTTGGAGCATAACAAAATCTATAGGGTATCCCCATGAGTCCAAAATGATGAATAAATCATCTATGTCTCCTTAAGGATTGACAGTGGATCGATCAACTAACTGCAACATAGTAGGGGCAGGTCTAATGTTGGTCAATTTGAGAATATTCATTGTCTCCTTTTTTATAACATTGATAGCTGCCCCTAGGTCAATGAGAGTATTTTCAATAAGATTTCTATTAATGTGAATAATCACAATAGGGCTACCAAGATTAATATACTTGGGGTATTTTTCTCCTTAGTTTCTTAAGACACAACTCTCTAATGACCTTGATATAGATAAGGATATCTTTAATTGCTTGAATAAGGGGGATTTTGATGGAAATATCCTTGAGTTTCCCTATTAAACCAAATGTTAGGTCAAGGTGATACTTCTCAATAGCCAGTCTTGTTGGGGAAGGAGGATCATTGGTCAAATAGTTACAGTGTTATTGACTAGCTCTTCATCAGTTGCTTCAATTATTTGTGGATCATTTGAACCAGTAAGAGTTCATCCTGATCGAAGGTGAACATCACTAATTTCAACTGTGTAAGTTGAATTTTGAGTGGCATCATTAGCATAAGCTTGTTGAACATGCTTATTGTTAGGATTAGGTGTAGGTTGAGCAGGTAGTTGTGGAGTTCATAGATACATAGTAGAAGGTCAATTCAAAATTGGCATTATATTTGTCTGATATGGAGCAGGATTAGGCATTCAAGAAGGTGGTTGGTTAAAGTTATGTTGTTACTGCAAGTATTGTGGAGGAGCTTGGGGCCATTATTGATTACCTCTCCATGGTTGAGACCACATATTATGAGCTACATTCCATTGACTATAATTGGGTATTTGGTAAGGAGATGAATGCTACCACCCCCTTGTTGTTGTCCCCAATTAGTATTCATATTACCATGCCATAATTGAATTAAATTTCCCCATGGTTTATTATTCCAACCAGAAGCATTTGGATTTTAACACAGATGGTGTATTATCGTAAGATCAGGGATCAAGAGACATACCTTAATGTGTCTTCCATTGCTTACGTTGTTCAATATAATTTTTTTTTTCATCGTCTTCAGCTACATGGAACTCTAAATTTGAAGGTTTCTCTTTAGTTATGACAATTAGCTTCTTGCATTGGTAGGAGACCTTTTCGTGCTGATAGTGTGGGAAATATTTAGTGAGAGAAACATTTTATTGCTCCTACTTCTTCTTGATGTGCAAAGTGTCTAGCTGCATAGCCATATGACTTATAATATCTTCCTTCATTTTGAAAGAAATTTTTTAAGTTCCATGTGGGGTACACCATTCAAAGATTTAGATGTAAAAAATAGTCGACTACCCATGTTCTTCTTTAACATAGAACTTGAGTAGTTCTGAGCTAATTTGAAAATGTCTTCAAAGGTTGATTGCCTTATATCACTTCCTCCCATCAAATTCAATGCATCAATATAATCATCATTAAATCCCAGAAAAAAGACAAGCTTGAGAGATTTAGGGAAATGATGATTCTGTGGAGATTTCTTTAGAGTAAATTAAAACCTCTCTAAATAATCTTCCAACGGTTCATCCTAAAGATGTATTCCTTTCTTGAGTCTCCCCATCTTCAATAATCTCGATACTTCTATAATAATATTTCTTTCATTGTTGGCCAACTACAAATAACATTTCTACCAAGGTCCACGAACCATCTTAAAGCAACATCCTTCAAAGTGGCTACAAAGAACTTCAACCTATGTGCATCTATTGAATAATCATAACTTCAGTAGATCACATCAAATTAAAACAAGAAAGTATCAAGATCTTCTATTACTAAGCCATAGAAATTAGGCAGAGCTAATGGAGGTATATTTTTTAGAGAAACATCTCACTCCTATTCTGGTATGGGAAACTCAAGGGTGACAGGCTCTTTATGATTCTCAACTTCTTCATCAACCATGTTTTTTGTGTGATGATGGTACTGATCAGGATCTTTCTCCTTAGGGTTCCTAAGAGGGTCCTCCTGGTCTTCCACTGTATCTCCTTATTTAGGCTCTAATAGATCTTGTATTGCCATAGATGGGAAAAACCTCCCTAACATGTCTCTTCTTTGCTACATGCCATGTATAATTGTCTTCCTACACTTGTTAACTTAGAGGATGTTTAACTAAAATTTATACTAACTAAACATCTAATGCTGAAAAAGAACAACTATGTTATGAAAATAAAATAAAAAAGAAGCGAACTACACTAGAAATTCTATGCATTGGCACCATCCCCAACAATGATGCAAAAAATGACTAGTTTTCATTAAGGATGATTAGTAAGTGTAGATAACTCAATACATTATCCTAATGAAGAACCTAATCTTCAATTAAGTAAACTTTCATCCTAATGGAAACTTGTTTAATTATCAACCAGAGACATATTTTCCTAGATGACACTTGGAGTATATGTGTAGCACATTTAGTCTTGCATCTACCAAAACATAGAATTGAAACTGAAAGCAATTGCAATAAAGCATTCTATACTAAGTTTGACTCGTGAAACTCTGGCTACATGTAAGGCAGTATGGCTTCATGTGAACAAAATCAACATTTAATAAAATTAACTTAAAAAAATATCAAACAAAAGACTACTTCCAGAATATTAATTACCTTATTCTAAATTAACCATACAAAAAAATAATTGGAAATCATAACATGAACCATACATCGTGTCATCAAGGTAAGATAAATGCAAGATGAACTATTTTAGTTAACAAGTATAACTAAAATATATTAATTAAAATGCAACTAAATACTTCTACTGTACTGGAGAATTACGTCACCTCAAGTGGCCCTTGCTTGAGGATCTGTAACCTCGTATTAACACAATACTCTTCTTTAACCAGAAATCACCATCTATCTTTTATTAACTTTTTTTTTGGTCGGTAATAGTTATATTTTTATTAATATTTAAAGAGAAAGTATTACATAGATATTTTCTATTTCAGTATTTAATAGCATCCCATTACAAATTAAAATTTCATCTGCCCCCGCCCAAAAAGGAAAACATTCCTTTTGTTACATACATCTTATGAAATCACCATTACATCCTTTTTAGAAACAGAGCTACCTAGTTTTCTTAGAAAGAAACCCACATCCGCATCGACCACCACAAGCTGAGCCACCACCACCATCTTCGTGGTCATTGTTCTTGCTAATCGAAAGTTTGACAGGAGCCATGTGAGCCTTCCCACCTCTTGAAACTGCATTGTAGTTTTTCTTTCACAAAAAATGCATCCAAAAACCATCCCAAACACCAAATTCAAAAAGGGGCGCTACCATCACAGTTCGTAATTATCCTATTCTGTGAATAACCTTAAGCTCTTCAAAAAACCACTCACCACAACAAAAAACTGCAACCTTACCACCGGTCAGGGTACTAGGGGGAAGCTCCTTGCACCATCCTTCGGTTACAAGCACGCTGAGTCCTTCCTCTTCTTGAGAAGATAGTGGGAACTACCAGACTCGGGTGTAGGGAATAGTAATTATGAATGCCTACCTTTAAATTTTTCCAAGCCAGTTGCCTATCCCTCAAATAGTTTCGCTTCTCTGCCCCTTCTGACCACTGTAAGAAGGGTCGAATGCCCTTTGTTATGCCCTCCTCATCATTCTCGTAGCATTCGCTATAGTTGAAATCCCAACTCGAGTGTGCCCACTCTAATAGATGATCCAGATTTGGGATGAGGTCTACAGCAAAGAGGGAATTCATCACCCATTTTACATCCCTCTCATGTTCACCCAATTCAAGCCCCCACACCATGATCATAGCTTCTATGTCCACTTGCAACTTCCATCTGTCTGTGTTTGCATGGAAAAGTGGCCCTAGGGTCTGTTGAAATACTTCCACAATATCTGGTGTTGGACATTTTATCAAGAGCTTAAATCTGTGGTCCTCCACCAGGCCAAAAATGCCCTTCTGTTGCCGTTTTGTAGTGAAAGTAAAGCGTGGTTCCATTTTCACAAGCTTCCGACTTACACGAGAACCAGAGCAACTTGTTTCAGGTCGTTCTTCCGAATGAAGTTTGTAGAGGGGCATCACCTTATGTTAAGCCAATCCTCATTGATTTTCAATCAATGCTCAAAGTCCTTAATGGAATTGGCATGTGGGGTGGCAATTTTTGCACAATTTACCCCTCGCGATAAGACATTCCCCGTTGTCGTGTAAACATTATATTAACATCATTTAATAGAATGAAACCAACTTGACTTTCGTGCTTTGCAGAGTAAATCTCATCCTAGATCCGCCCAGACTCAAGCTAATGATTTATAAGAGAAACATTTGGGTAACAAAACATTCTCCTAAATTAATTTATTTTCCTATATTTAAAATTCTGATGGGGGCAACTCCTCTATCCATAAATCATTTATCACTGAGATGTTTAGAGCTTGTTTGGAGAGCGCGTTAGCTTCCATATTTCCTTCTCTCCTAATATGAGTTACCTTGAAATCCTCAAAGGTCTTAAGCATGTCTTTGATTGAGTCAATATATTTTTCATGGTGCCAAGCTCTTAGAGATAATTTGGAAATTTTCAGCACTATTAGTAGTGAATCTCCTTATAAGTGCAGTTTTTTAATACCCCTAAGTTGTGCCAGTTGAACTACTAGTAAAGCCGCTTGGCTTTCATCCATGCTATTTGTTCCATCCAAGCATCTTTTAGCTGCCTTTAGAGTAATCTTTCCCTGTGCATTCCTCAAAATGACCCCTATGCCACTGGGTCCTGGGTTGTTTTTTGCAGCCCCATCAAAATTTTCTTTTATCCATCCTTCCTTTGGGGGCTCCCATTGCGTCTGCTCTATTTTCCTTGGTTTTCTATTTGTCACTAAAGCTCCAGCTGGTGAGCTAAACCTTACTCCTGGCTAATTCATTTGAATCAGGTGGTCTTCATTTGTGTAGGGAACTTTTAAAAACTGTCTTCTTGTGGCAGAGGTGCTCACAACTTCTTCAATGGCATGCTATAATCTATTTAGAAATCTTTCTAATGATTCCTTTTCACCTCAGAAGAGCCTCCTATTTCTCTCCTTCCAAATCTCCCATACTACCATGGATGGAACAATCTTCCATATGTTTGACAAGGTGGATTTCCTACTCTCCCTAGGCCAACCTACAAAAACCTCAGAAATAGTATTAGCTCGTGGACTTAACCACCTAAGTTTGTTTTGGACAAAGTTCCAACAGTTAGCCACAAAGTCACATTGTAGCATCATATGGTCTAAAGACTCCTTGTTTTCACAGAGTTCACATCGGGTTGGGCCACTAAAACCCAGTTTTTTCCTCCTTTCTCCAGTCAGAATTCACCCTTTACATACTAGCCAAGCAAACACACCTGCCTTTGGTAAAATATCTTTACTCCAACATATATCCTTTGATGGGAACTATGGTTCAACAACATTTTCCAGAAATTTGAAGCCTATTTTAACTAAATATTCCCCTGAGAGGGACCCACACCACCTGATATTGTCTTTCTTCCCTGTTAATGTAACCTCCCTGCAGCTGAGGAGCCTCATCATCTTGTTCTTCTATTCTAAAGGGAAGTCAAACTCATATAAACTCTTCCATCCCCATCTCACACCTTCACTTGTTCTTTTTTCTTCCAGGTAGTCTTTCACTTTACTACCCCAAAGTGTTTTTAGATGGTTTTTTAAACCTAACAAGTCTCGGTTCTCCTTTAAAGCCTCATGTCCGTCCCAGGAGTCCTCCCAGAAGAGGACTGAGTTTCCATCTTTGAGTTGCCAAGTTATGTGTTTAGTAATAATTGGACGACATGCTAACATGAAGTTCCATATTGCCGAACCCCGAGGGGGGTCCTTAATAGTTAGAATCCTCGCACAATCTGTTGAGTCTAAATATTTAGTTTGCAGATATCTTTTATTAACTATAATTAAAAGTACAACAACAATTTAACTGTAATGCTAAATGGAACACAATCTAATACTATATTTTTTGTCGACTAACTGTTTCTTATCAAAGTTTTCTTCTTATAGGAGAGATATGAAAGCAACTAACAACATAAGCTTTAAAAGCTTTCATTACACTTGTGATTTTATAAAAAAAAAATCAACTTATTCACTAATAGAAAACTTATATAAACATAACTAAAACACATATCACTAAATGAGACACGATCATGCATTGTGGAACACACAACTTAATTAGTATAAGACTTTTTCCTCCAGTTGAGTAATCATTGTCAGTTGCAAATTCTCAATTCGTTTCATTCATAGAAATAATGGGTTCATTCATTACAACATTGATCATGTCTTCCACCGTAGCAATAATACTAATTAGTCCATCATCTTCAGCTTCCTCCTTCTACAGTTGCAAGTTAGCTCAGATAAGAGAGAATATACACAGATCATCAAAATACCTCAAAACATCACATTTAATTAAGATCGATTACCATTTCACACATAATTAGAACTATAATATATAAAATTATATCATGTATATAATAACCATAATAAACCATCATACTATACTTAAGTGTAGCCAAGCCTTAGAAAAGTCTACTAAAGTGTCATGAAATTGAACTTAAGCTACCCACAAAAAGACACCAAACATGGACTCATCAAAAGGTATAAAGGGAATTAGCTTATGCTTTCAATGTCTTTTATACTATTTCAAATGAAAATGCAAGCAACCAACAAATAATATAAAATTATTGAAATGAAACAAGTGATTAAACAATGCACTATAACAATAAAACAATCAATTAAACACCTATTTAAGCAACATGGGCTAAGAAAATGGCAATCATTGAATGCAAGTACATAAAAAGATGAATTTCAGAAATTAATGTCTCTAAATAATAAAATTATATGCAATTAAACTTATATATGAATATCCAAATAATAAATTATGCAAGCTATGTCAGGTTCACCAAAATGAAATGTAGTGGAAATGAGAGTTCACTAGCTTAATCATGCAGACTATGAATCATTTCCAATCTTACTTTCATTGAGGGAAAAAATCAATTAGGTTCAACTTTAGTCCATTAGGAGAGTTGAGCACTTGGATCAATTGTTCACTTTTTGATTGTTATGATTGGATACGATAACTATAAGAAATGATACAAAAACTAGGTAAAATAATAGAAAATTCACAAGATTTAGCATAAATAGAAAGATACTCACTAGTAAATTTTAGCCCTATTTTCGACGATGATTTGTCACAATTTAGACACCAATTGGTCTATAAAACGACCACTACTATCGTCAGTCTTTTTTCGTCAATTTTACGTCACACTAAACTGTCGTCAGTATTTCGACACAAATAGGGTGGATTTATCGACGGAAGACGCATTGAAATGTTTGGTCCAGCCTGGACCCTGCTTTCCACCGAGGTGACCAACGTCAGTCTAAATGTCGATGAACTCTGCTCGATGAAGGCGTCGAGAGTATAGCATCGGCGTCGAAAAGCTAAGTGTCGCGTGTCGAAATTGCGACGAACAATGGTTGATCATGTCGTCGATTGTATAGCATCGGCGTCGATATGCTTAGTGTCGTGTGTCGAAAGTGCGATGAACAACGGTTGATTATGTTGTCGATTGTATAGCATTGACATCGATATGCTAAGTGCCTTGTGTTGAAATTTTGACAGCCTGTGCCATTTTTTTAATTTTTTATATATATTATCGTGTATATATATATATATATATATATATATATATAT
>MU227639.1:592770-617957 GCA_018584345.1 Thuja plicata | reverse complement strand
ATGAGCAGAGGCGCACTGAGATCTTCATCAAAGATGCTATTCCTTCGTGGATGGCAGTCTCTGGATATTTAGGGCTTTCTGCCATATCCATGGGGATCATACCCATAATTTTCCCTCCTGTAAAATGATACTATGTATTAGTAGCCTACATCATTGCTCCTGTGTTGGCATTCTGCAATGCATATGGGTGTGGGTTGACTGATTGGAGCTTGGCCTCCAATTATGGCAAATTGGCAATATTCATCTTTGGAGCCTGGGCGGGAAAGGGTAATGGCGGTGTGCTTGCAGGGTTAGCTTCATGTGGGATAATGATGTCTATTGTGAGCACTGCTTCAGATCTGTCACAGGATTTCAAGACTGGGTACTTGACCCTCTCATCTCCCAGATCAATGTTTGTGAGCCATTCCATTCTACTTGGGAGGGTACTTTGCCATTGATATGTTCGCGGGGACTGTTATTGTATTTATATGGCAAAGGACAAATCGTAAATCTGCCGATGTCTATGTTCACCTCTACCTCTAAGCAGGCCATTGGCGTAATGAGCCAGCAAGAAGAAAAGGGGCATTCTGAGAATTGAACTCGGGACCTCTAAGACATATGATAACAGTACTTTACAAAGATTAGCAAAAATGGAGTGTGTGCCTCTTACCTGTTGTGCGAAATCGCAGCACACGAACTCGCCTCTTCCCGTCAAAAGCACTTCGGCACATGAAATTGATCGCAGGAAATGAAAATTGTGTTTAACACTATTCTTTTTTTTTTTTCTATATAATCCTGTGTTTGTCGATATTTCGACATTTCTTCTTAAACTTAATAGATGTCGATATTTTGACATTTTCGGGAGCATAAACAAAAAAAAAAGAGTTTCACAAGCCAAATTGCCCTGCCGTCGAAAAGTTTGGTCTAAAATATAGGCCTAATGTACTAGTGACTCAAATGAAAATCAACACAAAAGTATAAATATGAAAATAAGACACATAAAAGAACCTGTTATTAAAATCTAAGCCTAAAAAATGGCAGACTGGTGTGCTAGGCACCTTAGTCTTGATAAGTGTCCTATAACCCGAGACTTCAAATTTCAGATTAGGATGCTCCTTAGATTACGGTCTTTGAAATTCAACCAACAGGTGTTGGATAGGTGTGCTAATTGACATAGTCTATAAATTTTCACTCCGTAGCTCTACAACTTTCAACAATCAAATTTATAACCTACACACAGAAAAGAGGAAAAAATGTTGTGTTGTATAGGGACTTGCCTAAGTTAAACCCTAGGTAGGAATTAATCTCCCCTATATTTATGATATGATGTGAGAGATCTTACTCTATCAACGAAGAGGCCAAAAACCTTAAGGAAATGCTTGAACTGACAAATGATACTTTTGGCATGAACTCCTTGTCTTGAAGCCCTCATGAAAGGTTGATGTTGCTTAATAGGACTTAATGGATGCTTTCATTCATGAAGGAGCACATAAACTTGGTCATGATTGCTGAACTTGAATGCTTAAATGCTCGACTTTAGTTCCCTCCTTGACTACCTTGAAGATGCATGATTGAAAGAGATTAATTGAAACTTGCTTGATGTGAATTGATTGAGAGATGTTCAAAACTCGAGGATGAAGCTGTATTTATACACGACTTTCACATATTTTTTGTTTCAACTTTGAAGGTTGACATTGGGGACCACTTTCCCCCTTTTCATTTTATCGACCATTAAAGTTTCAAATTTAGCCCAAAAAGGCTAGACTAGGGCACTAAGCACCATAGTCTTGACATTTGAAGCCAAATTTGAGGTCAGTGAGCTCAAGACTGCGTTGGACATCTAGATTTGGCCATGGGATGAGCACAACCAATAAGGATTTAGGGGCATGAGGGACAACCACCAAAGTGAGCCCAAAATGGGTGTGAAATTGTTAGACGATACAATTTATGACACTATGCTCCACTATTATTTTATTCGTTGTTGTTAATTCAAATTGGATTTTGGCTAACATGCAAAGAAGTCTTGAACTTCAACCCTTGTGAAGATGACACCTCAATGTTTCTTAGTGCCACCAAATTCAAATAAATAATTAAATTGCAAGTTTTAAAGATTTGATCTTTTACTTAGAATATAATTTAAAAAATGCAAATAGAGTGATACCTTAGATAAGATTGCCACTATAATCACATCAAACACTTATCATTTTCTATTTAAATTATTTCTATGGTATAACTATCACGATTCAACTATGCAATTTTTTTAGTCAAATTCAATGATCCATGTTTCATGAGTAGTGATTCACAATAACCCATCTCCCATGAGAATGAACGGTACCATTAATGCTCATTGCATCTAGATGATGTTCACAAGAGTGAAGCATTGGTTCTTCCTAGGAAGTCACACATTGAAGTAGTACTCCAACTCAAGCACATTAAACTCGATGTTTAATTATTTTTTATTTTTTGATCTAATTCTAAACCTCAAAATATATTCTTCTATCTTAATTAAGCCGAGAGGCTTCCTAAAGTGGCAACATAATTTTTTGTAAACATTTTTTTTTAAAATTTTTAAATTGACTTTCATTCTCCTGTTTGCAAATGGCGAATTAAATTTAAATTAAAAGAATAGTTGGCAACATGGCACTGAAGTTAAAATGTCTCCATTAACGTTACCATGAACAAAAGAGAGGATGCCTAAAAAAACAAGGATCTATTGATCGCTACCAAGGGTATGTATATTGGCCATTCTATTTAGTGTGGTAGGAAGGGTAATTTGACTATGGAAAATGTATTGCCTTGGAGATCTATTCCCAAGGGCACTATAGTTTGTAATGGAAACGGGTATCAAAGGATTCTATGGTGATTCAATTTGTCAAACAAAGCAATTCAATTCAAATAGGTATGAATTTGGAATCAACTTCATTAGCAAAAAACAACTTTTATGAATTGATTTTACAACTATTCATGCCTGCCCCGACTCATGGTGTCTATTTTTCTTCATCTTAAACAATAGTTATTCTTTCTTGTAAGCAAACCTGGAGTTGGCATATTGTTGTAGTTGCTACTATTTATCTTCATTTTCAATATTACCTTACTCGATTTTTATTGATTAAAAAATAGATTATTTTGTTGGATTCATTCTCCTTCTAATATACTTTATTCCCCATGTCAACTTATTTATTTACAACTATATGTAACACTTCCATTGAGCATAAGGATTGATCAAAACATTAATGAAAATATATAGTTCTCACCAATATCCATCTTTATTTCACAAGTCATGGTAATTGTGTTTCAAGATAGTTAATGATGATATGGTACTTCTATGAATGAAAGGTAAACTAAGTCAACTTATTTATTTACACATATATGCAACACTTTGATTGAGCATAAGAATTGACCAAAACATCAACAAAAATACATAATTCTCACCAATATCAACCTTTGTTTCACAAGTCATTGTAGTTGTGCTCCAAGATAGTTGATGATGATATGGTAGTTTTGTCAATAAAAGGTCCTAATGTAGTTATATGTAGCATTTTCCCATTGGAATTTGTGGCTCCCTTCACATATTTTATTAGATTACATGCATTAAGTTTTTAGTACAATTCATTTAATTTATCAAGTTTTGTTTTAAAACTAATAGTAATTTTGATGTTTTATGTATGGTGAATTTTGTCTAATGTCATGTCTCTATTAGTTTTGACTCAATTTTAAATTCTATAAAAGTACACGAATTTCAATAAATAGTTGTAATAAGAACCCAAGATCTGCCAATTAAGAGGCTCACAACTTACCGTTGTGTTATAGGCTTCTGCCTATAAATTTTTAAAATTTAGGTATCCTAGTATCATATCAATTAAAATTCATATATGCCTCTCATCATCTATTTACTTCCCCTTGTTTATTTTGAAGGTTTTGTTTGCAATCTATTCTTTCACATCCATCTTCTTGATAATAGATTAGTGACTATAATCTAAAACATCTATTGAAAAACAAATACAATTAAATCCAAAAGCAATCCTATCTAATCACATTAAATTAATATCAATAAAAACTCTAATTTACTTTTTTTTCTATTTTAATATACACCTGATTTTTTTTTTATTAAAAAGATATAAACTGAACAGCATTTAAATATCTAGAAACCGAATTTTAATCTTGACCAAGTAACTTCCATGATTTGACTTAAGAAATGGTGGCATGATGAAGCTCACATTTGTTCCACGTGGATAGAAGAAGAATTTGTAAAACAAACTTTTTCCACAACGCAACAGCTATTTATTGTGCGTCAATGTGGGCAACTGAACAATTTTGCTTTAAATGCCTCGTGTGTCAAAATTTCATTCGTTGGGTGAATTTCACAGAAGAAAAAAGGGCGATGGGAGGCAGACGGTCGAGCCGGCTCACTTCGTATTCTATAATGACGCCTCAACGGTCTGAAAGTTATCATTTGCTCTGAATTTCTTCAAAATTCCTACTTTTGATTTGAGATGATACAGGGATTCTACAGGAAGTGTGGAGTGGGACACTGCAGGGTGGATTCGAATTGAGAAATGGTCCACTTCATGTCTTTTTACGGTATTCCTGGGGTCAAGGTTGGCTATAAATGGTTTTTGACCTAAAAGAAGATAAACCTTTACTTGATTAGGATAGAGAAGAGCGACGGAGACTGGGACAACCACCGCTGCTCATGCACCTACCACCCACCAATTTTCCGAATTATTCCAGGAAGGCCCGATCTGCAATTGTATATTAAGTTGTTGGAAAAAATTGGGTTTCTTCAAGCTTTGGTTTTGCTAAAAATAGTCTGAAACCATGCAGAATCTACGCGGTGGACGCAGGCGTAGGCGTTGGTTGATTGAGTGAGGGAGAAAACGTGAGTCAGATGAATTTGCTCGGTACCTAGTGGTCTTGCTCCCATTCCCACTGTTTGCCCCCATTCCCGCTCTTCATTTGAGATCTTTCCCCAACACACGGCCTTTTCTGCCCCCGTTTCGTTACCGATCTGTACTGCAAATTGAAGGTTATCATGATGTCTGTCTCGGATCTTCATTCGAAAGAGTATGAGAATCGATATAGGGATATATCACAGTTTGATTACAACAAATCTCTGTCCAGTAGTTGCCCAAATATTGTGAGAACGAGCGAGATTGGCGGTTCCGACAGGGATGCTCCCAGATCTATGAGGACTTTCCGTTCCCGGCTTGACCAGGGGGGAGGTGAGGCCAGAGCAGTGGAAAGCAGAGTCTTTAGCGGGCCCATAACCGTTGAAGCAAACAGGGTAAGTAGAGAAGGGGAGAAGAAGACGAGTTGTAGCGGCGCTTTTGCTTCACAAGTTTCAAGTGGCAGTGCCATTCCCATTCCCAGCCGCCTTTCATCCTGTCTCAATAGCAGCGGCGATTATAGCGTTGGGGCATCTTCTTGTAGTCTCACAGAGGAAGTCCACTCTTTAGATTTTTCACTTGCTTTCAGTGATTTGTCGTCCTGCAGCAGTGACATTTCTGGAGAGTTACAAAGATTGGCATCAACAAAAACAATAGCTTCAACTTCTTCACCGCCTCCAGCTTTTCCTTCTCCCCCAAGAGAGAGTGTAACCCAGGCAAAGTGGGTGGGCAGATTTGTAAAGTCCAGGGAGGTACAGGACGAAGGGGAATGCAGCAGCAGAAGCAGGCCGTCGACGGAGTTTGCAAAACTATCATCTTCTGGTGAAGTTGAAAATTTGGATGCCAATTTTAATTTTAGAGGTCTCATTGAAGATTTGGAGTCTACGTCCATTAAACTTCAAAGGACTGCGGCAGCAAGATTGAGGCTATATGCCAAAAATAACATGGAGAACAGGATTTTAATAGCGAATTCAGGGGCTATAAAGCCATTGGTTTCATTATTATTCTCTGTGGATCCTATAACGCAGGAAAACGCGGTGACTGCTCTGCTGAATTTGTCACTTTATGAGAACAACAAGTCTGAGATAACCGCAGCTGGAGCTATCAAGCCCCTTATACACGTCCTAAAATCAGGAACATCAACTGCTAAAGAGAATGCAGCTTGTACGCTGTTGAGCCTATCACTGATAGAGGATAACAAGGCTACAATAGGTACTGCAGGTGCAATTCCACCCTTGGTGGCTCTGCTCATTAATGGTTCCTTACGAGGGAAAAAAGATGCGGCTACAACTCTCTATACGCTTTCCTCACTAAGGGAGAACAAGGATAGAGCCATACGTGCTGGTGCAATCAGACCGCTTGTGGATCTTATGGCAGATCCTTCAACTGGTATGGTGGATAAAGCAGCTGTTGTGTTGGGTAACCTAGCAACTCTTCCTGAAGGTAAAAGTGTTATTGTGGAGGAAGGAGGCATACCTGTTTTGGTGGAAGTAGTGGAAGTTGGATCTCAGAGAGGAAAGGAGTATGCAACATCAACACTTCTGCAACTCTGTGAAAATAGTTACCTCAATCGAACTCTTGTATTACGTGAAGGCGCAATACCTCCTTTGGTGGCCTTGTCACAATCCGGCACTACACGAGCTAAACAAAAGGTATGTTAAGTTGCTCAATAAGTCAGAAGATACATAACATGTTTGTTTGCCTCAGTTAATTTAATCTTCCCAGTTCTTTACTGTCACCGACCTTTTTGTTAGTTTCTTTTTTTTTGTTTATTTAGTGTCATTTTAAAGAATATTGGAGAGTTTTATTGTTTGGTGCGGCAGAACATGGAGATGAACATAAATGCCATTCGTGACATTATTATCTAAAATAATTGTAATAGCAGATAAAATGATACTCATCATAGCTTCAGTTCTAGTGCCTAAGTGTCCGCTCTTAAGTTGGATTTGCATTCCATTCAAACAATTCGTTTAATAAAAGTTTCAATACGCAATATTTCCAATTTCCATTTCTGTAAACATGTAGTGACAACAAAGTTATATACCTGTGAAATTCGATGCATCATTGATATATTCTTCATTAAAAGCTCTCTGAATGTATAAATGATGGATTTTTGTTTCCCATAAATCTTGAACATACTAATCTGGAATGGCAAACAGATACCAGTTTATGAGGTCAACCATTACAGCTCCACAGTTGCTTGCAAGGATGAACATGTAATTAAGAACCACGACACAATTTAAATGCAATGTTCTGTTATGAATACTGACTGTCACCTTGACTAATACCTGGGATCTTTGGCAATATTATAACTGATCCAATCAGTACTTCGTTATAAAAAGTTGACTCCGAGTTCACAAATGACTATAGTTTCATAACAACTGTAGGAGGCATATATTTTTCGCTCGGATCAACAGTTTTGCGTTCATGACAAATGATGTATATTACGTTGTTGAAGGTTTATATACAAATCATGGCTGTAAATATCTAGTGAACGAAATATTATCTATCATAGCTGGGTTTTCTCTTGATTTTTCTTTTGATTATGGCTTCTTTTTTAATTTCCTCTTACACAAAATAATAGAGTCATTATATGTAATTTTTGGGTTTTCCCATCGTTCTGAAAACTTGTCCTGCTCCATGTTACAGTGACAGTGTTTGACTAGTGTTGTAATTGTCACTCATATTGTTCATTTTTTATAGGTTGCAGCTGACTAAATGTGTGAATGCTTGCTCCTGTTAATCTATATACGAGATTTAGGTGCTTATCATATTTTTCTCTTATACTATTTCGTGGAAACTAAATTGCTGGTTAAGGATTGGGTGCTATAGTTTGCCAATTTTTTTACCCGAGTTCATTATGACTTTGGTACGGCCATACACTATATCTATATATAATACAAACTATAAAGAATATAAAAAATAATGACAATTTGCACTAACTATTCAAAATTAAACACAGAACACAACCGGGAATTGATAATTTTCTGCCAAACGTTAAAAGATAAATCCAAACAGTTTATGTATATTCAAAATAAAGCAATAGTCAATGGTCAAAGGTGATTGCTGATGGAAGCTCAACACAAATCATCATATTACTCTTCATTGAGAGCATTAAAATTATTGATTTGTTAACTAGAACCACAAGCAAAATGAGTGCCATTTACACTAGCTGCACTATGCATTCCCTGTCTAGCTGTCTCACGCCCTTCATTAATTGATCAAGACTAAAGTTGTGCAACAAAGCATCCAATTCAGGATGCTTTGGTGCTAAATCTCAATGCCTTGTTGCCCCTATTTGTACTTGACCTACTTGTATCAGATGATCTGTAGGTTGGAACGCACATACTGATACACCAACTCTTCTACCTTTTGTGATGCCAACAGGGTTGTGTTTAACTGGGCGGATAAAGGCCTATATATGTATTCTAGTTTTGCAATCTAGGAACTCACAACCGATTGAGAGTTGAGAAAAAAACTACAAATTTTTATGAGTTATCAAATAAAAAATAAAAAATTATAAAAATAAAGTTTGCCAAAGAAAAATAAGGAATTTAAAAATCAAAATACCAGTGTTCCATGGGGATGCGTCCCCCCCAAACCATGGAGTTTCCGAGACAGGGACGTTTTGGGGATGGGGGGACGCCTCCAAACGTCTCTCCGCTGCACCCCCACCGCCGCCACATTTATCTGCCGACTCAGGGACGTTTCCCTCACTTTCAAGCCAATAAGAGACGTTTCCTTCAGAGGGGACGCTGTTGGGGGATGGTAGGAAGTCTCTGAGATGCCCAGAAGTCCCTATACATCAAAGAAACTTCTAGACATTTCCTTCTGAAAAGGTCAAATTGTTTTTTAAAAACAAAAAAATAACTCAAATAAACTATAGCAATATAAGCCTAAGTTGTTTTTAAAGATAATAAAATATTAAAAGAGACTTAAGAAGTTTAAACTTCAGAAGTTGAAAGAATCGAATGTAATGTTACTGTATTAATTTGTTTTTGAGGGTTTTCATTGTTCAAGTTTCAAGTTTCAACTTTTCACTGCAACAGGTTTCACGCTTACCAAATGCAGATAATGATCTGAAAACACACTCCTTTCGAAATGATTATCTCACAGTTATTTGTCACTAGATAATGTCTCTAGAGTGGTTTATCTAGATCTATCTTTGCTGCAGAATACCCACGGTTCATTGCACCCAAATGACCTGAAAACATTATATAGTAAAAGAAAAGAATGTTACATATGCAACTCATTTGATACTATTATTAAATTCTGTAACTTATATTAATGCAGTTTTGAATCTTCAGCATCTCAAATCTGGAGATCTACACTTGGAAAGCAAGCCCAGAAATTGTCATTGCAATGTCTATATTTGATATTTGAATTTTCAATTTTGACTTTTGTCATTTGAATGCTACCGGACTCTAGTCCCCCACTTCCCCCCCCTCCCCCCTCCCCGCCGCTGTCCCCCTGCCGTCCCTAACTTAGGCCCCAAGTACCTCTGTCCCCAAAATGCGTTTCCCCATCCCCCCAAGGAGACGTCCCCAAACCCCATGGAACACTGAAAAATACATACTTGTCTTTAGAGGTACTATTATGTATAGGATCTTTCTTATACTTGTATGAAAGAGTGCTAATGCTGTGGCTGTGACTTATTGAAGCTACAAACTTCACAAAATTCTCTATGCTCTACATCTTGGTAAGGAAAGAGTCTGTTGAATGCTGCTTTATATCTATTTGGCCAAAGAAAGCATGTCTTGCTTGAAAAAGGTTTCAAAGGGTCTTTCTTCTTAATTGCTATTATGATGCTGCACTGTAATGGCTCAAACAAACAATCAGCTGTAACGTCCTCAATCCAAAATTTAATAATACTCTTAAATCTGAAAAATAGATTCACAAATATTACACAAAACTTCACCGAAAACACCCAAACTAGTTAGCTACTCTTGCATAGAAAGGGCTAAATTAAAATTGAACTTTATAGAACATCACTGAACGTGATTTTTCTGATACATGCATCCTATAATCAGGTCTGAAACTGATCTATACAACAACATTAATTTATTTAATTTCCAGTTCATAAGAAAAACCCACAAAAACTAATACAGCCAAATACCACCAATGTCACTGTAACACCACAAACTGATACTGTCTGACTTTTAAATGGAAAATACATAAACTATGATCTGATACAAGATTAGTAACAGCAGCAAACCCCTCAAAGCACATCTAGAATTACTACAACAATATTAATGAACCCCTGAACACACACAATAGAAAATTGTTGAAACTGCTAAAATCTTGAAGCTTGAATGCAACCTTTGGATGAAATTGCTCGGTGTGAACAATGGCATTTTGTCCACTCTCCACCTGAAAACTCATGGGTTTCCGTCCACAAGCCTCCGATCTCCAATGGGCTTTTGTCCACAAAAGAATCTTGCAGAACATGAAGTTCATACAATGAAAAATTGAGAAGTAGAAATGGCATAAAGTTTCATTTTCTCAAACATTCTTTGTATTTATCTTGTCCTTGGCCAATTTGGTGGGAAAATCATTAATTAGAAATATTACAAATTTCCACTCCACTCTTACTTTCCAAATTTGTACTTGGTGGAAAAGCCATTAGTTAGAAATATTTTAATTTCCCACTCTACTCTTGCTTTCCAAATTTGCGGTGGGAAAATCATTAATTAGAAATATTTCAATTTCCCACTCCACTCTTGGTGGGAAAGTCATAATTAGAAATCTTTCAAACTTCCCATTATGGCACAAAATCCAACTCCCCACTAAGTGTTTCCAAATATTTAATTTAATATTTGAATGCCCTTTTGATATTGACAATATTTGGACATTCATAAATATTAAATTAATTATTCCCCTTTATCTTTTGTGATTAAACCATAGAAGAATAAAATGGGTTAATATTCACCAAAAACCAATTTTTTAACAGAAGGGGACATGACACCAGTGATGGGGTGTGTAGAGTCACAATAGAAGCAAGGACAGAATATACCAAAAATCCTGGACGACAATGGAAGCTTTATTGAATTACAGAAATTTATGATCATATGGAATCTCATTCACAAATGGAATCCAACAACAGATTAACCTAGCCAAAGAAATACTTGATCCCAAGCATAGATTGTTTGTGGTTAATTTACTTTGAACTGCCAATTCTTCAAGATACCGATTTCCTACCAAATTGTCAATCTTTTCGTTTGAAAAATGATGGCAATAAATATTGATCATGGTGATGCTTGACATGCAACAATGATTTGAGTAGAAAATAAGACATCTGCTAAGTGTCCATGGGCTAAAGAAAGTTGATGTTACAAGAAGACATATTGAACTCCAAGGATGTTCTTTCATTTACTAAGTGATTGACCACTTGAATGTAATTTGTATGGGAACATTTGATCAACCCTAAAGGATCAACTGCCATATATATAAGTTGTCAAATTTTCCTAGTATGGGTTGCTTGCCACATTGAAGGGAATCTTAGTCACTCATGGCTTGTTTGCCGCAGTCCTTATTCCACCTTGTACCTAGCAATGAAGGTTGTGCTTTAGGTAGGTATCCAAGTACAAAAAATTCTTGTTCTAGGCTTTTCTCGAATTGTACGAGGTGGACGAACCTTGAGTGCGTGTGTGTGGACCATCTCTAGAACCCACAATGCTTACCATAGCTACATCTATTTCTATTGAAATTTTAGGATTAATGGCTATTCCTATGGTTGCTTCTGCCCTTGCCCTCTCTAGTTTTTCCTCATCCAATAATACGAAGGATTGCTTGCATCTCTTGTTTTTCCTCTTTTGTTGTTTTTTCACATGGTTTGGCATTGTGGCAAGGAATGGATTCAATCTTATTTGAGGTTGTTGATGACTCCATTAAGATTTTCTGAGTAGAAGAGGCAAGTCACACTCCTGAATATCAGTTCCATTCCTATATATTTCCAAGTAAGTTTATGGCTTATAGTGGGATGACTTCCACTAGATAATGTGAGCTTATTGTGGAGCTGGATGCTATTGTATCCAACCCGCAACTTGTTTAAATACAAAAAATAACAAATTAATTCTAAAAAAATAAAATAAAATTCACATATAAGATGCATTTCAAATGCAATATGGTAATGGAATAGCAATACCACTAATTAATTAAATAAAAAAAACAATTTTTTTTTACTCTAAGGTGCAAAATCCTTTGTTTACAAAAAAGTCTGTGATTTCATTGTAAAAAACTAGCATAAATCAGCAATAAAATTTCTACAAATCAAATTCTTTGCATGTAAAATTGTAAATAATGCATACAAATCTATTATTAACATGCTAGAACTAATTGACATGCTTGGAAAAAAACTAGCCTAGAAACCTAAAATGTCTCAAATTTGCTCTTTAAATCTGCTCCAATTCGCTCAAGGATGCTCAAATTTGTGGGTGTGGGGGTTTATAAAGAAGAAAATGTGGTGTTTTTTAGTATTTATCCTCCATCCAAATTGTGATTCTATTGTGAATCTTGCATCTGTGAGTCAGATCTTGTCTGACTCACCTGTACTTGCATGAGTGAGACACCAA
Source organism: Thuja plicata (assembly GCA_018584345.1). NCBI lineage: Eukaryota > Viridiplantae > Streptophyta > Pinopsida > Cupressales > Cupressaceae > Thuja > Thuja plicata. The sequence goes on along the minus strand of MU227639.1, from coordinate 605,521 downwards.
AACTTGCCAAAATCTCAACTTGCCAGCCCCTTGAGCTAACATGATGGAAATTCGCTTGGAAAAGATTCCCACAAGTTGCTTTCCGAGTTCTCCATGAGTTCATAATTTATGATGTTTGGATTGTATAAATTTACGTACTGACATCTAACTTGTGGCGGTATTGCTTGAGATAAGTGCATGGAAAATCACAAAATTCTCAAACATGGTCCTCTGTTACTTGGCCGCTTTAGTTGATGCATTGATTCTGTAACCTGTATTGATGAGAGCCTTGGCCACAAAATTGCAAGACCAAGTGTTAAATAACTACTATCCATAACTGCTGCTGCATCCATATCAGCTTTGTTTGAGCTACAAATATCAAATATGAATCATGCGAATGCCTGGCCAAGTAGAATTATTTAGTACAGTTTGCAGCTATGTTCATCTAGACAGATTTGTTTCGAGAGATTTATTGAAGCAAGTAGGATTATGGGGACTGTTCGTGACACCTATAGAACAATAGCATGAGTAATTTCTTATGCATTTATTGAAAAGTTATTGCAACCGTAACTTTTTCCATCATTATATACTATGAAGATGTTTCTTTATTCTTGCATTGCTCTGTTTTCTTTTTGGCTTCATACAAAAGAGCGCCAATCTAGATTACTGTGTGGCCTAGCCAACAGAAGCTAAACCACCTTGTGGGACCAATTAACTATCTCAATGTTTACTCACATTTCCAGTATGCATTTTGATCAACCATTGCTTCAAGTGTTGGCGATGGTTGTTAAATAGTCATGCTTGTAAATACTTAGAAGGAATACTAGTCATTGTTGTGCCATTCTTCTATGAGATATTTTAGTCAGCAACAATTCGATTGGTTCCAATTTTGGTTGAATAATTGTACTGATCCATATGTATTGCTTGCCTAAACAAAGGATTTATGATTGGCCATATCTTGATGTCAATTTTGTTGGGAATTATTAAATCAGAGTTGGTTTGAATCAACTAGAAATCAAGGCCCTGATGCTCTGCTCCTTCTGGTGGGAGAGTTAGACTGCTTCCCATCAATATCTTTTTATTGATGGAGTCACCAAACTTTAGTATCCTGGTTCTTTATTGATCCTTGCCTAAGTGCAGTCTAGTTTTGTCAATCATGGTTGTTTCTGTAGTCTCAAAACTGGACAATCATAATCTCGAATGAGAATGTAGAGCACATACTTAAGCTGCATTATACCCTTAAACTTATAGTTGTGGAAGTCTGATTTGAAGCTGCACTCAATTAGCGGAAACTAATTTTCTTTGTGTGCATATGCAATGGAGGATTCTAGTTTAAGGAGGATTTTGGAATACAAGAGTACATTCTTTTGTCTGGTTGCAACTGTAGTTCAATTCTCTCTCAGCTACCTATTAATCCCTTAGCTAACGAGAAGAGTGGGACAGATTGTGATATGCTTGAGATCTGTCTTCAAATGGGTGAATTGTTCCTCATGTGCACTTACAAATGAAAAGGCTCCTAATGAATGTATGGTTGAATGCAACAAGGCATTGAAGAGCTCACTATTAAAGAGCTCCAATCATTAGCCATTTAAACATTGGTGAAGAATAAGATATCCCTTTGCTGGTGGGTTCTGCAAGAAAACTTGCACACAGTCCAGATTTGATTATGTTGAAGTGAGCATTGTCTTCTAGTGCCCAAATGTCAAATCCTCAGCACACCCATAGTTGTGGCATCTGTCATCTCTGCCACAACTACAAATTGCATTTACCATATTGTGCCGTAAGTGCCCCCAATTATTTCTCATTTCTCTGTCCAACTTTCACTACAATTCTTGTAGCTATTTCCACTGCCAATATCATTTCCCATAACTTCTAGTCTGCTTAATTTGCCTAAATTCCCTCTGCAACTTTCTCTGTAACAATTTTGCTTGTCAGTTTGCAACTTTTGGATTAATTCTTCCCATTTATGTCTCTACCATCTTACAGCTCCTCTTCATATCCATAATTGATCTTTTTCTATCACCAGTGTATCTACAACAGCCATTAGTTCTATTTTAGATTCAGACAAAGGATCCCAATTGCTGCATTTATGTATACACCATCCCCCACACACCACTGTTTTCTCTGTTGTGTGACCCTTGTGTTCTCTGGAGTCCAGTTTCGTTTTTGGGTTGGGTCTCAGTTGTGCACCCCCCTTGCACTCTCCTAGTCTTTAGCCTTCTGCATTCAATGCACCTTTTAGATTCTTTGGATTGCCCCCTTTCCCTGCGACTCCCCTGGCAATGAATCCCCCATTACTTCCCTGCATGGGCCAGCTATTTTACAGTGGGATTGTTTCCTTAGATTTGCATTCCATTTTAAATTCAAACAAGTTGGCACTGCTTGATCCTACTATCGCCACCTTACAAGATTTTTACTTGTTTGGCTTGCAACTGTACCCATCTGCAGCTATCAGCAACCATATGTGAAGCATGATCAGCTGCATGATCTTTGCTCTGAGCTCATACGGGTTATAGACGCACATTAGGTTGGATTAGATTGGCTTGCCATGGAAGATTAGTGAATGATATAGCTGGCAATGGTATCTGTCTAACCAACTCTGCAGACTGCTTTTGCACTTGCCAAGCAATTGGACTTCTATCATGAATCACACTTTGCTCAATTCTTACACGCTTTTTGTAATGTGCTTTTGTGCCATTGCACCTCTGCAAGATTTGTGTGAGGTGATTGTGAATTCTGAGAAGTAATAGAAGTCTTCGTTAATTGCAATTTGGATAATTGTTTGCATTCTCTGTCACTGGCTGTTTATTTGTGCTACTTATTATTGTAAACTGTGGCATATTGCTTGCATAGTATAGCTTATTTATTGTATGGTCTGATAATAAATGTTGTGGGTGAGGTGTTTTAAGGTGAAGCCAAGAAGGATAGACAATTCTCTAATAAACCACATCAGTAGTTAGCCTAATACTCCGGCCATATCATTAAGACCTTTGAATTGTAGTGTTTCTCCTCTCCTATAACTAAGGAAGTAATTAGAATCTACATTGTCTCTTAACAATACAAAAATTTAAACATATTTAAGTCAAAAATTGGTGTTTTTCCATTTCCTTGATAGAATAATAATCCTAGCACCTTCTCGACCACTTTTCTCTCATTGAGCCCTTCTCACTTAGGTTCCATACAAGGAAATAGACAAGAAGACAGATTAAATTGAGAGGATCATCTAGACGTGGTGAAATAAGATGGAAAAAATAGGATAGTTAAATTGTAAATATGTAAAAACACAACCAGCAATGACTTACTAGCTTGAACATATTTCTTGGTGGAACTAAAGGACAAATGGAGGCAAGCCATTTCAATTTTGTTTCCAATCCATTTTATTGTCAAATCTCATGATATGGTTAATTGATGTCTTTGATCAACCTGAATATGGAAATAACATTTTCCAGCTTATATATACTGAGCTCAGCGTTTCTGCATTTCTCCAAAAGAGCGCAAATAATCTTTGATCAACCTGAATATAAGAATAACATTTTCCATCTTATATATCCCAAATTCACTCAGTTTCTGCATTTTCTCCAAAAAGAGTGCAAATAAGTCCATCAACATATCTTTATACTTTGCTTCCAACGATTTATCCCATGAAATCTGATTTAATTGTATTAATTGGAGGTATGTTTCAATCTGGCTTACATAAATTCTTTTTCCAAGTCTGATTCTCTCTTCCAAACATAGTTCAATTTTGTTTTAATCAAACCAACATCTTATTGTTTCTTTAACATAAATGGGAGCTTTCACTCTATCTCATCGCTGAATTTAGATTTCATTATACCTTTTTCAATAAACTAGATAATATAAAATCGTCTTACTTCATGTTTTAAATTTACCTAATGATCCTTGAATAAAGTAACCTTTTTCACTTATAAAGTGACCTCTTTAATATACATATTGAATTTACCTAGTATTTTATCTTGCCATGAAGGTGCCTAATCACAATAGGAGCTTTGCATAGTGCCACGGCATTATGCCTAGTTGATCAAGTGAAGCTAGTTGACCCATATGTCATTTTCTCAAAAATATGCCATGTGGCCAGTCTTTGGAAGACATTTCCCCTATGAATTAAATTATAAAGCTTTCGATGCTCAAAAGTGCCATTTGTCTGGATAGACACCTGACTGTCCATGGATGTTAAGGGGGCAGTCTGGGTACTTTGAGAAGTTGCTAGACTATTTCAGAAACACTTTGAACTCCCCATGTCCTGAGCAGAGTAAAAGACAATTTAAAAAAAATACAAAGCTTTACTATGTCATGACAATGATTTTGATCTGTGTCAAAGCATTGAATAGACAGGCAGCATGATGGCATGTACAAATTTTGACCTTGGAAGACCGAAGGAATATTTACACAGTATTGGAGACAAAGTACACCATTAATTATAGAACAACTGTTACTGTTTTTGTTTACTGATAATTGGGTGCACACTCGGCTGTTAATTTTTTTGTTTTTGCTGACTGCTATAAGGAGTTTCAAAAAAGAGAGAAGAAAATAACTAAAAACCTTCAAGAATGATGATATTCATGTCATCAATTGTCCAACCCTCATCATGTTGACAGGTCATATTTCCCAGCTTCACAGTTTTGTTCTCTAAAGATGAAAATTTGATCAGAAATAATGAGGATTTGGTGTTGCAGCAAACATGGTGATAAAATTATGATAATTTGCAGCTCTAGGCTCCGTTGACTCTAAATCACAACATAAAAATATTCTTTCTTAAACAAAATACAATATATAATAATATAGTCAAAATAAATGTAAGTATTACCAAATGTTCGAGGATGCCAAAAATCCAAGTTGCCGGTTCGGGTTCGAGTTCAAAGAATCGGTTCGCTGGTTCGCCGGTTCGCCAAAATTTTGAAAAGGGGTTTGGGTTCGGGTTCGTTAGTACAAAAATATGTAATATATATATATATATACACATATTTTGATATTTATGCAGCCTAGAAGCATGAGTTAAGATTAGAATGTCACATAGTATCATAAAAGGTAAACATTTAAACAATAAAAACACTTGTAAATTTGTAATCATAGCATCATTAATCATGAATCCATGATCATACCATCATATACTTCAAGTTCAAGTTCAACATCAAAGATTCAAAACATTAAAATTAAATCAGAACATCAGTTCAAGTATCATTGTTTGAAGTTCAACTAATGGATTAATAATTTATTGATATTCTTCTTCTTCATCATCATCATCTTCTATATGGAGCCTAATAAGACTCGAAGGTTAATTTTTCCCCTTTTATTGGCGCAGTTTCCACCCCAAATTATTAAATGGGGGTTTGGGGGCAAAGCCCCCAAAGACGGGGTCAAGGGGCAACGCCCCCGAAAGCTCAACCGACTTTAATTATTTTATAAAGGCATCGAGAGTTATTTTTCACTGGGCGAACTTTGTCACAAATACGCCATAAAAAATGTTTTAAGTGAAACCGCGGGCGAAATTCGTCACAAATTCGCACCAAATTCATTTTTTTTTTGGCGAAATTTGCTCGGGTTCGAACCATCTCAACTTGGATTCGAATTTGGTCTTAAAAAATTGGACCCTGCCCGAAATTCTCGGACCCATAGTCGAACCGGACCCGGACCTCGAACCGGTTCGAATTTATCTGGGTCCGGGGGGGTCAAGGGCCGAACCCGGTAACCTAGCCAAAAATGAACATAGTCTAGAGATATATTAACTAGCTTATTAGTGTTCATTGTCATATCTGAACTGACCTTTGTATAAGGGTTTGGGCCCTTTCAAAAACAACCCTTTACCCTCTATCAAAAAATTAAAAATAGATTGTTAGGTTTACAAAATGGATATGATATAACATGGTAGTCTTTCTTTGGCTCCCTGATTGTCTTCAACATCTAATTCAATATTGTTTGGCCGTTGCATTGAGGATAACATGGTGCTGAAAACCTATTTGGTGATTTTAACTTACGGCATAACTGGCTTATTTTCTTGTTCTTAAAATTGCCTCTATTGTCAGATATAGTCAATTGGATGCCAAATTTGTTGGTAATTTTATCGAGCACAAGTTTGGAAATAGGTAATGCCTTAACTATGAGTCAAAGACAGCATCCATTGCTTGGTGAAATATTTAGTGTTTTTAATGATGTAAATATGACAATATCGTGTCCTTGTAGCTTTTGAATTAATTCAAGATCCCATATGGAAAAAGATTCGAGGAGCATTTATGAAAAATGGTGTGAGTCAATCTCCATGCCAGGCTAATAGTATTTCATGTTCATTAACTTGTGGGAGGAGTGCCCATTGCAATGTCCACTAGAAATGCCACATGAACCTGCTCAATAAGAGGAGCTATATCTTTCATAACACATCTCAAAAGTTTGCCTTCCCAATGACAAGAGTATATAATGTTTTCAATGTTAATAAACTTGAAGGCCTTTTTCAGATTCTTTCGTGTTCTTTGAGATCGGTTATATGTAGATAAGTCTGATGCTCTGGAAACTGAAAATGCTGCTTGCACCGTAGCCTTCCTAAAGAGTGGCTATCTCAATGACGCACAATAGAATCAATCAATAGATGAATCTGAAATGCTAGATTAATGGCATAATCTTAATCGTAAATTTATCATCCTGAAAGGTTTGTATGAGCAGAAGAATGAGGCTGCTATGCTCCAAAGTATTTTTGGGATGGGGATAAGAGGAAATATGGGAATGCATTTCGGGGAAGGTCAATTTTTTGGTGGGCTGGGGGGTGTTGGGCAGCAACAGCAGGGGGCGGCAATTAAAAAAAAGAAGCAAATTTCAAGGATTCCTATGATATCACATTCACTTTATTCAATAATTAACCATATTACGTAGCATTAGAGCTGAATTGATAATTCACACGAGTCAACAACTTGAGAATATAGCATTATATTCTTACTTGTACTAAAACCATGCAACTTGAGTCAAACCTTTTACAAATCTAGAAATTCATCTTGGTCTACAAGGCTATTATCATCAATTTCAAAAGGATTCATAATTTCATCATTTTTGATTGGTTTAGATTTGTTAAATTTTAAACCATAATTAGCATGTTCTTTTGAATTATACCCTAATAAGAGTTTATTTACAAAACGTAGGGCATCTTCTAAAATGTTAGCTCATATTCCATGACAGAATGTCTTATATTGGGACCAGCCATTTTTTTACATAAACTGTCTTAGCTGAATAAAAATGGTTTATTTAATCCTATAAAATTCTCTATGGTTAACATTTTTACAAGGTATTATGTCAAATTTATCTCAATAAATGATAATTTACATGAAATAAAAAAATTTGCTTTTTCCGCTATTTTTACAATTACTACTTTGCTTTTTTAGCTTCTGAATTTTTTGCTGCATTTTTTCCTTATTAAATTCTAGTAATTGAATTTCATTTACACTTTTGTCACGCTGTGTCAATGAATGCTACTATGCTTCAAAATAGAGATCATTGTAGTACCCTTCAGTTGGCCTTTGAATTCTGATGTTTTGAGACCAGTTTAAAAGCTGTAATTGTTTTCAAATGTATTATTTGTAGTATCTATGAGTGGAGATGTTTATTCAGTAGGAATACGATATTTTCTCTGTAAAAGTTTCTCTTCTTATAAAGACAGTTATAGTATTTCTTCATAGAAAGACAGTTATAGTATTAAATGTCATAAAAAGAACCATCTATTTCAAAAATTCAAAATTTTTAGCTTTGGGATTTCAAAGAACTTTGAACTTTGAGTAACTTCCTTTGCAGTACTCAGATGTCAGACTTCACCACTTGTGCATCTTAATAGGGCCATGCCCACGGTAATAATTGCCATGATATAGTCCATCTATCATTTGGATCATCACATTAATGATATCACTAATACACTTCAGATTATTTTGATATAAATTAATTTCTACCATCACCTTAATAGTATTTATCTATGTATTTGAATGTCTTTACTGAACAAGCGTTATCTGTTGTTATCGTTATTAGGCCACGAGTCTTCTTCAATACTTGAGGGAGCCGAGACAGGGAACCCTTCAGAAGTAGATGTCAGAGTTTTTACTAACTTAATGTGGGACTTGAGAAGATTTATCTTTGCAAAGGCTTGAAGGCTGTGAAGTGCAATGTGAGAAATGGGCTGTAAATATGAATAGCATTGTAGTTCATGTTTGTTACATGACATTGCCTTTAAATATTCTATATTGATTTAGAGTGGGGATACTACAGATAGAAAGTTTTCTTGCCGGTCCTAGTGGTGTTCAGAACGAGCACCGAGTCAATACATGGGTATCTAAAGCAAATCATCTGGGTAGCACGTGGTGTTCATATGTTGATGCTTGCGGATACCTTTTAATTTTTATGTACATAAACAGAAAGCAAGGTTGCCGCTTTCAGTGTAATAAGATTGGTTCTTTGTATGACATGGATAACATGTGAATTTCTCTTACAAGTGTAATTTTATATACAGGGTTTGACGAAAACAACTGGTTGTAGAATATTGCAAAATGCAAAGCAATGCTGATCTGCCGGATAGGTTTTATTCTGATGTATTCAAGGTCACAGTTAATTTGGATTTCCAAGACTCTGTGGAGCTAATGCTTCTGCATATTTTAGTTTTGCCATACTGGTGTTTAAATTTGTGCACATACCACATAGCTCTGCAATCTTATCAGGCTTGTGTGTCACCCTTCATTATTTCTTGATTGCCAACTGATTTTACCTTATAAATTATGCAACTTAATCATGGTTTTCATTTAAAAGGAATTCAAGTTAATTAAAGAATTGAGATAGACATATATGATCTTTTGTTCACACAGCTCAATCATCCGAGGTGAAAGGAAAGAAATAATTTAGGCATAATATAGTTTGGCGAATGTTAGAAAAGGAGACAAACATACCTTGTACAGATCTTACCGTCAGCTTAAATGTATGCTCAAAGATATGAATGTATTATTTTGAAGCATTCATTTATATTTGTCCTAAGTCAGGCATAGTAATGAGAACTGACCACGGACAGTTTCTCAGGTTACCATCCCCAATCAAAGGTGATCTAACATATTGGCTTGGGCATCGATATCATTAAGAACTGTATAAATATCTTTTCCTTAAATGTCTATAATATAGATGGCAAAGTCGCAGAGTACTTGGCGAGTTTTTGGGCTCTGCAAGTTTTTCCCACTTTTACTCGCCATAAAAAATGCAGTTTTTGGAGAAAAATTCGGCCGGCGTCAACTTCCAGCGTTTAAAGCAAAAAAATGGCCCAAATTCATTTTTATTTTGTCATTTCTTCACTTCTATTTTGTTGAGAGGGGGAAAATACTCTTCCAAATCCTTGCTAACTAGAACCATGCCTGTCTGGATATATAGGCACCCGTCCTAAAGGTGCAGACTTCTAGGACTAGACCCTCTAGTTCTACCTCTCCCTTAGTTTTTACTAGAGCTGGGAAGAGGAAGATGTAGTTGTAATGATGTATTTACTTTTTAGTTTTACAAAAACTATTTACTATTTTGTTTCCAGGCTTCCAGCCATCAGCATTCCTCACGAGAATGCGATTTTGTACCCACTTTGCATTTAAATATATCTAGACTCAGCTTGTTTCTTTTGTGTTCTCATTTATTGACTCATTGCATGCATCTTCTCTTTGAATTTTGCAAAAAAATGCATTTCTAATTAAATTTAAGCAATTTTTTAAGTTCCCGATTTTTTTTGCCTAGAACTGGCCGAGTTTTGGTCTTGGTGAGTTTTCCATCTATGCTCTATAATACAAACAAAATGAACATAATCTGTTTCAAAGGATTTCATCTCCTCTTAAGTGCAAGATTTTAGGGACAGCCGCTACAGGTGAATGCATTTGCTCACTGATGCCAAGAAGCGTAAAAGTGTTCCAATTCATATTGCTGAAACATCATGTTAGACCCAGGAACACGGTTTTCATTAGGGAACATGTTATCATATTCAGTCATAATCAATAGTCAAATTTTTCCGCCTTGTACTACCAGAAACACAAGACTAGTTCTCTATTATAAGAATCTTGTGCAAAGTCCATTATTCAACGCATAAGAACCTGCAGTTCAAAGTCATCTGCACTTCCCAAACAGGTTGGATTTCTAGTCAACCATGGAGCACTATCGATCTTTGTCATAAAGGTTGTAGTCCTAGTCTAATAATGATTTGTTATTGTTGCAGTTTCTGGATTCGATTGTGTACATTTTTGCATCACAAATACACACAATCAAATCGAGAAACTGCAACAAGAATGATCATCGATTGTGGAAAAGTTAAAACTGATAGACTTAATGATTTGTTATGTTAATTATTGCATATGTTGATTGGGCCTCTCAGTTACCTGACCTTCCATTGGCTTCTTAATGTCCCCGTCCTTTCATTTAATCCTTGCCCTCATATTCAAATATTGATCCTAGGATTCTGGGGTATTTCTTGAGAATCCCATCTCGTGTTCCTGCATTTTCCTATACCACCCAAAGGGGTGCTCTGTATAACATTTGTTAACATTTTACAGAATTTGCATGAAAATTGTGCATTGCTCTAAAATAAAACGTTTACCTTTTCTTTAGGTTGGCATTGAAGATGAGATAGGTTGTCATTCACTTTCAGTGTATCTGTCAAATCTCCAAGGGGGCCGTTGTCAAATGTCAAGGCTTAAAGAAATTGTTTCATCATCTTTGATCAACGATAACTCTCAATGGAGCTTAAAGAGCATAAAAATGTTTGATCATGTTTTGTACAAACGTCTTACTGTTAGCCAATATGGCATTAAGGTTGAGTTTGTCCCTATTCTTTGAAGTGAAATGGAAGTTTTTAGTCTTGTCTATGGAATCCAAGAGTTGAACTTACAGCAAGAAACAAAAGTCCCGACCAACAACTCACAACCCCTATTTTTGAGTCTTTTAGTTCTTTGTTGATCATAGATCTTCTGTAATGAGTTTTGTTGAAATGATCTGTTGTTTTTTCAATCTTCTCTCTTCAGACAAAGCTGTTAAAAGATTCTATTTTTAGAATACCAGTATAATTGATTTGTAGGTCATATGTATACCATGCACTCCATGATGCAATACCATTCCATTGTGAATTTGATACCTTGACCATGGAACTCTATGGTCAATCCACATGTATTTTTTGCCACATTCAATACATATATAAAGAGCATGCAAAGTCAAATTAGTTGAGTTGGGAAAGCCTTCCTTGACCAAATCGTCACATTGTTGGAAGAAGGGGCACTGTCATGCTCCTGAATTGAGAATAAATCAGATGCTGTGTTCATGTAAATAATGCCTACCTAGGGGCAATAAGGGGATTATACATAAAGAAAGTAGTGATTTCCTGTCAAAGGGCCAATCTTCATCTAAAGAATAAATTGAACATTTTCCTGCTGACTTGGTATTATGGACGACCTAATTCATTACATTAAGCGGACTCCCTCTTGAATACTGACAAATGTCATTTATTTAAGAAGTTGAAAGGGGATGGCCTGAAGGAGGATGATTATTAGGGGGAGACCATAAATCATAAAGGCAGCAATGTTAATTTAAGGACAATAATTTATGTGGAGCGACTTCATTAAGGGTAAGGTTAGTTTAATGTTGGCAGTACTTATTATGGATAACCATTTATTATTAATAAATAAACAAATTGAGACTGATTAGTAAACGGATAGGCAGCAGTTGGTTTTGTTTAGGAAGAGGCATGATTATGAAGGCAACAACCTCCAATAGTTGCCCCCCTTCAAAGAGACAGATGTAAGGGTAGACTACTTGATTGAAGGAAAGGACAAAATGCTGAGGGAGATCAAGCAGTCATTCTCAAAGGAAACATTGAGCCTCATAAGTGAAAACCATATCCAACAATCAGTAAGTAGATCGAGCTGCCAAGATAGAACATCGATAAACAGCGGCAATCAGTATCAGATCTGTTATTAGGCAGCAGGCAGTGACATTCTTTATTATCGTGGTATGCATTAATATGTCTAAATGTGTATGTCTGATGTATGCAGCAATCTCATAAACATAGATTCAAGCATCTACAGCTGTCAATAAAAGAACTGACAAAGGTCATTTATTTAAGAAGTAGAAAGGGGATGGTCTATAGCTGTCAATAAAAGAACTGACAAAGGTCATTTATTTAAGAAGTAGAAAGGGGATGGTCTGAGGGAGGATGATTATTAGGGGTAAACCATAAATCATAAAGGCAGCAATGGATATATATAAGGACATCGATCATTGTTTTTAAGGACAGTAATTTATGTGGAGCGACTTCATTAAGGGTAAGGTTAGTTTAATGTTGTCAGTCCTTATTAAGGACAACCATTTATTATTAATAAATAAACTAATTGAGACAGTGATTAGTAGACGGATAGGCAGCAGTTGGATTTGTTTAGGAAGAGGCATGATTATGAAGGCTTGTGACCATCTTCTAAGGACAATGTCATGTACCCTTTCTAGAGTGGACATCAGAGACGGAGGAGTTGGCCTATCATTGGAGTCTCGTAGGCTGACAGAGGTGATTAGAGACTCATTCAGGTTATTCAGTGTTCGGATTTGGTGTCTTAGGCAATAACAGACTAGTTGGGAGCAGTTCTTTGATTTTTGGAGGCAGTTCCTATTTTTTTGGAGGGGGATTCCTACTTTTTAGGAGGTGGTGTCAGCTTCCAGAGTTGAGGTTCTATAAGGTCATCCCTTGGTTTCAGTTTCAGGAGATTTGGGTGTGTTTCCTAGTTTCTAGGAGCATCCC
>MU227639.1:577903-592720 GCA_018584345.1 Thuja plicata | reverse complement strand
GGTTCTATAAGGTCATCCCTTGGTTTCAGTTTCAGGAGATTTGGGTGTGTTTCCTAGTTTCTAGGAGCATCCCTAGATTTTAGGGATGAGACTGCCAGTTGTCCCAGGTTGTCCGACATTAGTCACATGCAGGTGACATATTCAGTTTCAGGATTTTGGGGTGTTTCGGGTATTCTGTGGCTATTTGGGATATATTTTAATATATTTAAATATTTTTCTAAGTTAGCGTTTCAATATTTTAAATAAGGCTATGTATATAGCCATTTTAGAATAATAAAGGGTTTTCTGGCTTCATCTGGCTTGATATGCCTATGTGTTATAGTTCGTTGGAAAGGTCTCAAAATTTGCTACATGATTTTCACCTTCCAGAGTCTTTTTGGTGCTTGGAACTATTTAATTATAATAAAGTGACATTTTCTTTATAGTTTGGATGCCATAATTGAGAAATATCATTTAATTATAAAGTGCACTCTTAATTATCTTTTAGGGTTCGAATTGCAAAGGAAAGGAGATATAAGGAGATGGAAACCTAATTGATGGTATCTTTTATACATTTGAAATTTGTTTTTGGCGAATTTGCTCTGGTAGAGCGATTCTTCTTCTAGGACGCAAACCCCAGGTTTGGGACTGGCTGGGACGTAGCCATCAACAGCTGTTGTCAGTAGATTCAGCAGGCTTTGTGCATTGTTTATCAGAGACAGGGGTGCCATTCCGTGTTGAGGATTTAGAGTGCATACAAAGGGTTTCAACAGAGAGGTTGGATTCGTCTAGCTGGGATGTGATTATTGCAGCATAGGGCCACCATTTGCAGCTTGGACACTATACGCTGGCTGTGGTAAATGCTTGTATCCAGCGACAGCTGGTATTCTTGGTTCGCGGCCTCCATCTATCCACCAGTTGGCGCCATTGTTGTTTGTAAAGCTCCATCAAAATTGCATAAGGGTTTCTACCTGAATATATAAATCAGAAATCTGCCTGGTACGATTTGTATCAATTCTGATTTATTGAATGTTCTTACATGTTTTCAGCGTCTTTTCATATGCATTGTTCATCTTTCATTACTTGTTTCAATATTCTCAAAAAACACAAAAAGAAACAAAACATTCTGCAACTTCTGTCTATTCTATAAGATCACCAAAAATCTCAGAAAAACATAGTTTATTATTTTAAAACTTATAGCAGATTAGTAAGAGAATCCGCCAGGGATCTTTCAGACAACAACCTCCAACAGTTGCCCCCCCTTCAAAGAGACAAAGAGATGTAAGGGTAGAATACTTGATTGAAGGAAAGGACAAAATGCTGAGGGAGATCAAGCAGTCATTCTCAAAGGAACATTGAGCCTCATAAGTAAAAGCCATATCCAACAATCAATAAGTAGATCAAGCTGCCAAGATAGAACATCAATAAACAACAGCAATCAGGATCAACTCTGTTATTAAGCAGCAGGCAGTGACATTCTTGATTATTGTGGTATGCATTAATGTGTCTAAATCTGTATGCCTGATGTATGCAGCAATCTCATAATCATATATTCAAGCATCTACAACAGTCAATAAAAGAACACAGATCCAGATCGGGGAAAGATTATTGTGAGCAGCAAATACGAACCAAGATCAGACCTATCAGATCCATATTTATTATACCAAACACCTAATAGCATTAATAACTATCTTTGAGGTATATGTTTAGCCTATGCACTATAAGTTAGGATTTATGATATAATCTCTTATATATATGTGTGTGTGTGACCATAAATCTTTTTTTAACCTTACAAGCAATTATATAGGGAAGAGGTGTAAGAAAGTGGAATACTTGTTAAATTGCCATTTGAGTAGGCCACCCCGGGTGGATGTCCAATGTGCCCACCACTAGGGCCAAGAGGGTGAGTGCTTGCTCTTGGGCTTAGATAGGTGGATTACAAGGCCTCCTATTGCAATCTCCTCTCCCAACTCTACGATGATTGACTATTGGCATGTTTATTAATGTTACTCTACCATCTCTTCATTCCAATGCACTCTTATCCAGAGACGATGCATTAGTGAAAGATGAATTTTCTATCACATTTGATCTCTTAGAGGTCGATGTTGAGAAAGTTCCTTTAACTAATTCTTCTACATATTTTGATGAGTCTGTGAATGTGATTGTAGTATCTACAACCCCTAGCATGCCAAAGAGACTACCTATTTACGTGATTGCAGCTAGTCCTTCTCCAAAGAGAGTTCTTTCTATTTGTGGTATTCCTTTCAAAAGGAACTCATAAGATCTTTTTACGTGATACATAAAGTCTAAGGCTCCTTCCTACAAATGGTATCCAATACTTACAATACTCGTAGAAATAATAAAAATATTAATAATCCAACTTCTTTACCACCTTCTCAACCAATTCTTCCTAAAGCATCCAATTCTTTAGTTAAGAAACCAAGTGACTATGATCCTATCAAATAACTTCTGGTTACTCCTGCTAAGATCTCACTTTGGGATTTGCTTCAAATTGTGCTAGTTTACTAAGGTATGCTTTAGGAAGTTCGTCAAAAGATTCCACTATCTTCTTCTTTTAAGTCTGTGGATGCAAATGCATAGATAGATCATATTCAAGTGGATTCCTCGAATATCATGTTCTATTTGCATGAACTCTCACCTTTAGAAGTAAGGAACACAACATATCCACTAATTACAATTGTATATGTTAATGGTGTAGACATCAGGCAGATTCTCATTGACATTGGTTTAGCTCTAAATGTTTGTAGTCTAGACCTATTGCCCAAAAATCAAGGTGGATCTGAACTCCCTTACCACATCTTCTATATATATATATATATATATTTGTGGGTTTGATAATACTGACAAGACAACTTTAGGCATTGCTATTTTGCCTTTGAAAGTTGGACTTGTTCTTATTCCAACCTTGGTGTATGTTATGCAAGGGCCTTAACCATACAACCTTCTCTTGGGTAGATCCTGGATTCATGCTTTGGGAGCGGTTAATTCTACTCTTCATGGTTCTATAAAAGTTTGTTGTTAACAATCACGTAGTTACAATCAAAGTCGACTTTGATGCAATGCATTTATGACAAATGACAACTATTGGTCAAGCTTTAGTTACACCTAAATTTCAAAATTATATTCCATCATTATCTTCTAATATGTTGACAACTATTCTTGTGACATCCCATGAAAAAGAGGACCATGAGAAAGTTGTCCCTAAAAAAGATACTTCTAAGGAACGAGATCCTCCTAAAGAACAAGTCCTAACTCTACACCACCTCCTCCATCCCCGTCTAAATCAAATGCATGTCTCAGTGATGATTGGGGTTCTTTGGACTTCACAAGTTCCTTCATTGGAGAATATAAAGTTTACCCTATCCACTTTCGCATTCCAAAAATATCATTCACACCCACTGTTAGAGATCATTATTCTTTTGTATCATGAGATAATGTAAACACTGTTGATTATAATATTAATGGTGATCCCCCTCTTTCGCTGCAGGTTGAGCCTGTGCTGGGTGCTGAAAATTCAACGAATGCTGGGAAATCTATTCTGGATTCCCTATGCTAGCAGGATGAGGCTGCCAAAGTGGAAGAAGGCTGGATTACGGTTAAAGGTAAAACTGTCAAGAGATCCTCGCCTTCCTTTGATATGACTCTTCAATCCCATAAGAAGGGGGCTACGAGATAAATGGTTTGTTTCCTGAGTTGTATGGCTTCGACCTTCTTCTCTTGGTGTTGAGTAGTTGGAGCTTTAGTGTTTCTCTTTTTTTTTTGCTGCTGTTGTAGTGCTGGTTTGGGGATGTTGGTTTTATTTGCTGGTAGTATGTGCTGGGAGGGTTCTGTATTGCCTATCTCTTGATCCCCCAACTGTCTCCTTTAGGATTGTGCTTTATTTTCCTATCTTTCTGTTTTTGTAAAGGGTTACGGTTCCCTTCAAAAACTGCTTTTACCTTAATAAAAAAAAATGATGATCCCCCTCTTATTGAGGAGTTGCAATCACGTTATGGTCTAGGATTCAATAACCTTTCAAGTACAAATACAAAGGAGATAATATTGGATGCGTGGAACATCCCAACAACCCAAACATTTTCCATTTTTTTGTGTGCAAGTTTATCAGAAGCATTCAAATGCATGAGGGTTTTCTTATGTTCCATCTATTTCATCTTTATTCATTTATGTTATTTAATATATTTTATTATATATTTAACTTTTGGATTTTGTTCGTCATTTGAAGAATAGATCCAGGTTTTTGCCATATTTTTGGGCTTTTATGTTTTAGTTCGTAAAGGACTACAACACGCCACATAGACGTCCACACACCGCCTTGGTGCCCTTGGCCAAGACACTTAGATTTGGACTAAACACTTTTTGTCAACTTGTCTTCCAGTTTCTATAACCAAATATTCTTTTCCTTCATTCATAATTAGATATCTTCATTGGTTTATCTAGTTGGAGGTATTTGATAGTGTGTTGTGAAATGGGCTCTCAAAGGAATATTGTTTCCTTTCCACAAAGTTAGCTTTACTCCACTACAAGTTTATGCATGTTTCTATCACGGGTCTTGCCGCCGTTGTTCATGAGGAATGTGTTAGTGTCTGCAATCGATGTTCTATAAAATCCTATGGGTTGCCATCCTCTATCAATATACAACTAGACTCAGTGGCTAATGAACAAGGCATACAAGCCTTCTGCACTTTAAGCTCTACCAAACTTAAACCGCTATACTTTCATTTATTCTTATGACTTAACACTTTCAGATATTGAAATGAATACAAGGTAGATTCCCAATGAAATTCTACCAAGGGTAACAAACACAATTCTCATTCAATCAATTACTTGGTATGTATCATCAATTTATGATTGGGGGAAAATACTAAGCTATCTGTACTCCTATGAAATAAAGTAAAATTGACTTTGATTTTAGATTGCTCCTCAATCGAATCCCTATTGATATTCAAGACCAATGCCTACTCCATTGGGTAATAGAGTCAAACAAATTGAATCATATAAACCTTCCTCAACAATACAAAAACCATTCAGAATCAGATTACTAGATTATCCCTTGCATTTGTATTAAACCCTACTGTCATACATTCTACTTATTAAATCCAAACAACTAGTCATATATGAGTAGGATCCTCCACCTGAAAGGGATGCAATTGTAATTGAACCTTATGATCAATTATTAGATGATAAGTTAATTTTAGATTGCTCCTCAATTGAATCCCTATTAACATTCAAGACCGGTGCCTACTCCATTGGGTAATAGAGTCAAACAAATTGAATCATATAAACCTTCCTCAACAATACAAAACCATTCAGAGTTAGATTACTAGATTATGCCTTGCATTTGTATTAAACCCTACTGTCATACATTCTACTTATTAAATCCAAACAACGAGTCATATATGAGTAGGATCCTCCACCTGAAAGGGATTCAATTGTAATTGAACCTTCTGATCAATTAGTAGACGATGTCCGACACCTTGCCAGCAAGGAGTTCATTTTATATGATGCAATCATTAGGTCTGTAGAAGTCAAAGAATTTTTTTATGAGCACAAAGGAAAATTGATTAGAGACAAGGTCAAAGGTATTACTCCTGAGAATAATGATGAGACTCTTAAATAATTACAAGAAGTGGACAAGGAAATGTAGAACATCACCCTAGAAAGAGGAAGAGAGCTCTAGATAGTGATGATATTAGCTAGATTAGACATTCAACAATTGTATTTGATAGTTTCAGATTGAGTGAAAACAAAATCATGAAATTAACAATAAAGGTAGTTGATTAGGTTCATACAGGATCTAGATATAATCCAGATAATCAAACCCTTGCTATATGGCCATTTTACCGTCCTGGTAGAAGAACAACATTTTTAGATGATCCTAGTAAAGCATTTGGGCATCTACTAATTTAAAGAGTTGGAGATACCAACCTCGTGGAGACAATAGATCTAAACATAAATGTTGCTACGTTAAACAAAGCTCAGATTGAGAAGTTAGTTAAGAAGAATAAGAAATATGAAGTGCAAATTGATAATTTAAAGAAAGAGATTGCCAGGTATAAAGACAAGATACAATCTCCACAGGCTATAGATTATGGAAATACAACAACAAGTGCATAGATCAATTATTGGAAAGAAAGATTAGATATGTTACAGAGAAAGAATACAAAATTGGTCAGCCAAGCAAAATGTGTTGAGTATAAAATTGCTTCGAATTCGGTGAAGAAAGGTTTGAAAAAATGATCTCTCATGCTAATAGATTCTAGGCCCTTCAAACCAACACTAGTAAGGCTATTGATGAGCATAACAAACTTGAAGGAAAACTAAAGACTAAGAAAGAAAAAGTGCAAGACAAAGATGCTCTTGATGTGGAAGTCATGGAAAAATTGGATAGATTGATGAAAAGACATGCTAAGTTCCATGAACAACTTGTTGATGACATAGATGAGTTCAATATCAAAAGGGAGGTTAAGTTTGCTTCATTTATAAACACTTATGGCAGTTTAATAGGACAAGAGGATTGGAAAGATGATTTGACACAAAAATTATCTTAGGCACTAAGGGACATAAAGGATAAACACAAAGTGGTGGAGAAGACCAGTGCTACGATGGATGGGATGTACTCCCTTAAATACATAATGAGACACCTGCTCGTGATTGTGAACACATATCGTAATCATGATTACATTGATCATCTTGTAGAGGTCAAACTCTTCATTACTTGGGTCACCTAATTGAAGAAGTAGCATGGTGAAAAGATTTAGAGGAAATAGGATCTTGCCCAACTCACTCTAGTCATAGTTTTCTAGTCGAACCATCAAAGAAGAAGAGAGTCTTCATAATCTTTTCTTATGTTACAAAGTATTTTCTACAATTTAATGTTTTAATTAAAAACCATGTAATTAGATACTTTATAATAAGCTGTAATGTTTAGTTAAATATATCAAGGGATGTGTTGAACAATTACTAGTATGAACGGTTGTAAGCTTGTTCACTCCCTTCATTTTGTATAAAAAGGAACCACAATCGATGTAGGAGAAACAAATAAAATAAGGAGAATATTTTTGGGAAGCATACACTGTATATACTTTCTTGAATTAGAGTAATGATATGGTGCATTAAGTGGTGTTCTAATATTGGTTTTAGTTGCCTTGTTGCTATTATTGATAAATTACTATCTGGTTGTCTTCAAATTGAAGTTTTCTAATCATTTATATCAATTTATCAAGCATATACTTAGTCTATTAAAACACGATTATTATTTTATATGATCCATTTGATTTTTTTCTGCAAGCCATTTAAATAGGTCACAGTGTTTTGAAGATTTCTTTTGGATTAAAGAACTTGATGTTAAATCTCCTTGCACATTTATACAACTTATAAACATTAAAGTGTCGAACAATTTGAGTCATAACTAGTAACAAGACACAAATATCATTTTTGGCTCCATTGCCCAGTGGAAGGAAGGCACTGATCATTCCAACCCTAAAATAATAAAGTCTTAAAACATCACATTCATATACAATTTTAGTTTCATGTTGTAGACGTAGGAGTAGGAGTAGATTAGAACAACTTCTTTCAAACCTTCAAGCTAGTTTGAGAGAGGATAATTGTAAACATTGTGATTATACAAATCCTACATATTTGAATGAAGTATTTAATGTGCTTAAAATCATTAGTTTTTATAATAAAAACAACAAAACAAGGGTGTCGTCCCTTACAAAACCATATCCCAAAGGCGAAGAACATATACAACAAGGTCAAGAAGCGACCTTTGACAACAAACTAGAACCATAGCTAGTCACCCACATCAAGAGTGGGTAGACAACTCACCCACATAAGAGGAAGGAGAGGTAGAAACTGTAGAGTGATTCTTCCTTCCCCGGCGGACAACCGTCCAAACAATACTTTCAAGAGGGTTGAAATGCCCTGCCAGGGAACCTAGGAGAAATTAACCTAAACATGCAGCTAAGTTAATAGGATAATTTTTTTTAAAAAAATGTTTACAAACAATAATGATAACAATGCGGAAGCAACACAATGAAGTACATGAGATACACCTTAAAGCAACTCAACAAAGATTACAATTCTCGAGGGTTCGTTGACGTAGAACTACTTAAGCAAACTAAACTACGAGGAACAACTAAAAATAACTAACTTAAAAGACACATCAACTGAATTCGTAATATACATTTCATATAATAAGATCACATATACAACTAATACCCAAGGTACACATAAAAGAATCAACATCCACTGCACAAGTCACAGGGTATGCAATAATACATAACAATACAATACATCCTCTGAAAGGATGTTAACCAATAAAGATATATGGTACAAGTATACAACTCATGAAAGTGAACAAGTCTCTAGAAGAATAAGAAGGTAGAACTGCAACAAGGATTATCCAAGCAGGAAGAAGAATGTCAGATCTCAAATGGTAAAAGAATCACTACCACTAGACCTCATGGAACCAAAGGTCCACTCCCACTGTGCTGGGGAGATAATATCAGGCCCACTCACACGGGTATACAACAAGAAGGTAACATCAAAGCTATACAAGACATCATAAAGAAAAGCATAGGAAGATCCTAGAAGCTTTTTGAGACACAATAAGAAATCTACACAATACCAGAGGCACTCGACACACGTAGGAAAATCTGAGCTGCATATAGGGAAGTGTCATCACATAAGTCTACCCTTGAGTTACCCTAGTAGTCCTCCCTGGACCCTGGCCCCCAAGTGACTCTATGTGGCTCAGTAATCCTTTCGTGAAGACAAGGATTATAACTCCCATCCTAGCTTGTAATAGCACTTAAGACATGGGTAGAGACTCAAAACCTCTTATTAATTCATTTTAGAACCCCATTAATGTTTCATGTTTCCACTTATTAAGTTACTTGCCAATGAGTTACCCTAGTAGCCTCTTAGGGCCCTGACCCCATTGCAAGCCACTTCCCCTCTATCCACTCTATTAACCTACCTAGGCTCGAAAGATCTTCAAGACATACCGAAGGTAAACACAGACCTCAAATCGGGTTCCTACCCATACATGAACTATTGATACTACCATAACCACATAAGATACCCCAAGAGATCACATCAATTTGAGCTTTACTGAGCGAGGTTGGTAAACAGATTGAACCAATACAACATCACATAGTATGACAAAATAGACACTCAAAGATCCACAAAAAATCACAACCCAAGCCTCTAGCACAACCCCTATAAGCTAACATAGTTTCCCGATACAATTATAAATAAACCACAAAATATGCACTAACACATATCATAATAAAAGTAACAGTTGAATAAGAGATTTCACGTAAAAGACGCTCATGTATAGCTACGAATGTTTGAAAAACGTCTATGCATTTTTAAATCATTCAATTAAGCTTACAAAAAAGATCACTATAAATAGTTCATGATCACAAAAAAACACAGTTAGATACTCTATTAACATATCTTTCTAAACCCGACAACAATAAATAAACAAATCTCATCAATAAAAATAATAACCTAAAATTAATATTAATTATAATATTACATATCAAATTACTATTCTAATTAATAACTATTACTAACTAGAATGATAATAACAATGATATTAACTTATTAAAAATTAATAACAACTTAAAATAAAACTAGCATAATAATTAAAAACTTTTATAAAATCTAACAACTAATAAATATAAATATTTATTTTAATAATAAATTAAAAAAATGCTAAAAAATATTCAATTAAAAATTAAATCTACGAGAGGAGTGGTGGACTGGGGTTGTGGGCCCCACAGGTCCCCACAACTCCCGCGGCCCCCACCCTCTCTGCGGCCCACTACACTCAGTGGGTACCGCGGGTGTACCACGGTCCCACTGCGCACAACAGTGGTACTGCGTACCCCGCGGTCCACTACCATGCAGTGGGTACCGCTTATGCGGTACAAGGGGTGTTGGGGGATTTGGTGGACCCCGTCTCCCACTAACATAATTTATATATATTTTTAAAAAAATTTCCTTTCCAATTTAATTTAACATTGCACAATATATAACAAATATATTTTTATTTCTTTTATAATTTTTTTTTCCTGGTGAAAACTAGACTATTTTTCTAGCAACCATATAATATTTTTTTTTATTTTTTTTTTAAATAAAAAGATCATGATTCTATTTCATTCCACAATGACAGTATATATATATATATATATATATATATATATATATATATATATAAGATTTAAAAGCCAAGATATATGATTTTTTTTTTAAATAATAAGAGACAATTAGTTCCCAAAGGAAAATAAAGAATGATTTCTTAAAAACATGCAATTGATGCAAATAAGGGAAATATATTAAATTTAATACTAATCTTTATTTTAAGAGAATTTCTAAGCATGCAATTAACTCTTGGTTTTCCTCTTTCTCTATGCAGATCTAGATCTGGGATTTTGGACAGGAACCTGATAAGGATATATTTTTCTTTCCAAGGTAAGGGATTTACAGATCTGAAGGCTAATATCCATTGTGGAAACAATATCAAATTTTCTCACAAAGGAAAACATCTTCACACATCTGAGACCCTAATGGTAGTTTAGAAAACTAAATCATATCAAATGAAATCCCGATGCCCATATTACAACCAATACAATTAAATGAAACCCTTAAGCCCAAAACACAGATCTGATATACAATCATAAAGGAAAAACCACATAAATGCTCCAATAACCTATTCTTCAAATTTTAAGCAATATAAACACATATACTCAAACAAGGAAGATTCAGACACATGATCCCAACAATCCAGATGCATAGAAGACAATGATATGGAAGGCTAGAGTTAACAAGATCAAGATCCTATCTTAGTAACTGATGAGAAGATCCAATTCAAATCCAAAAGAATCACGAATACAAAAAAATCCTAAGCTTTCAACAAATGTCTAATCACCTGAATTTTCCTTACACCTGATTGAACCACCTCCAAAACAACTTTCAATTCAGAGATATAGAAAACTAGGTAATTAGGTTTTCAAAAAGTGCAACACTAATGTAATATTAATTATTTAATTAAAAATTAAAATAAATATTTTAATTTCAATTTCACATTAAACAATGCACAACTCAACTTTATAATATAAAAAACAAAGTCACAATTGAAAATGCATGAGAATATTTCAATTCAAATAATTCAATTAATCATGCAACTTAAAGTAATACATAATAATTCAATTTGCACAATTAATTACAATTATTGGATTTAATATTTATTAAATCACAATTATTAAATTAAGACTTAATAATTAAATCAATTAATTAAATATATATTTAATTAATATTTATTTATTAAATAGCCATATATTTAATATATCAATGTTTTAACCTTATCAAGGTGCAATTATTAACATTAATATTTACCATAATTACTCATTAAATAAAACAAGCCAAAAATATCATTAATCCAATTGAATACCATCTGAACATAAAAACAACTGAAACATAAAAACAACTAAAACAAAAACACAAGTACACACAAAAAGGCTCATGAATCTACATCACTTGACAGATTCAGATAGGATAGTCAGTCAGAGTCTTGTCCGTTTCTAGAACAAAATAAGGGTTTAGGGTAGAGATTTAGGCCTGCATATTATCTCCCCTCTTACCATTGAGACATTGCGATAGGGCACACTCACTCCTGCCAATTCAGGGAAGACGTTGCCCGGTACCTGCAAACCTGTCATCACAAACATGAACATATGCATACATATAATATAACATACAATGG
Organism: Thuja plicata; assembly: GCA_018584345.1. Classification (NCBI taxonomy): domain Eukaryota; kingdom Viridiplantae; phylum Streptophyta; class Pinopsida; order Cupressales; family Cupressaceae; genus Thuja; species Thuja plicata. Next base: position 580,947 of record MU227639.1, on the reverse strand, counting down.
TTGAGACCGGTTTACAGTGTCGATCTCGTCGAAGAAAGTAACTATGAGTCTGTCCCATACCATACCAAACACACCAAACAATAATGTAAAACATACAAACGATCCATGCACATACATATATAGGGTCACTATTGTTAGAAAACCATAATGAAAATGATGATAGTGGAACCCCCAAAGAGAGAGAATCAATACCATCAACATGAACATAGTGGTGATAGTTTTGAACTTCAACAACCATAGGCTAGGGAAGAACAGAAGAAACAACAGTTGGAGAAGGGTCCATGTTGATAGAGGGGACTGTATCAGTAACAAGAGGTGGAGCTAAAGGAGCACACTGGGGGGGACATCATCATCTTGTAAAGAGTCATCATAGGAAGAGTCAGAGGCCAGAATAGTCAAATGATCATCATTTGCGTTCTTCCACCAAGTGGAAACACCATTATGACGTGAGAGAGAACAATCTAAAGCAGATGACATAGAGAAACACCTCCTACATCGAAAGGGGAGGGCCTCAAAATCAAGCGGTTGGGTCCAAGGCCTATCCCCGACCATGAGAACTATATCCCTCAGAAGGGATGTAGAGATGTCAATGTCAACCAAAATGTGAGCAAAGGTAGAACTAGTCACAACAATTGTAGCCTTATCCACCTTTAAGAAATGAACAATAGAGTTGCTTATGGCCTCAAAGAAAAAATTCTCTAAAAAATGAAGGGGGAGATTGGGGAGACAAACCCACACTTGACACACACTGAGCGGTTCATTAAGAGGGTTAAAGGAGACTGTCCAAGGTTTGGAAAAGAGAGTGATTTAACCAAATACACAGTTTTCTCAATATCAAATCACGTTCTTTATCAGAAGTAAAAACATCAATAAAAACCCTTTGCATAAGGGAAGAGCTCACTGTTACCAAAGAAAAATGATCACCAAGAATTTGTCACCCAACGATGTAGATCCAGAAGAGAGGGAAAGGAACCAACAAATCTACATATGAACCCAAGAGAAATTAACCTAAACATGCGACTAAGTTAACAGGATAATTTTTTTTTAAAAAAAGTTTACAAACAATAATGATAACAACGCGGAAGCAACACAATGAAGTACATGAGATACACCTTAAAGAAACTCAACAAAGATTACAATTCTCGAGGGTTCCTTGACGTAGAACTACTCAAGCAAACTAAACTACGAGGACCAACTAAAAAGAACTAACTTAAAAGATACATCAATGGAATTCATAATATACATTTCATATAGTAAGATCACATATACAGCTAATACCCAAGGTACACATAAAAGAATCAACATCCATTGCACAAGTCACAGGGTATGCAATAATACATAACAATACAATACATCCTCTGAAAGGATGTCAACCAATATACATATATGGTACGAGTATACAACTCATGAAAGTGAACAAGCCTCTAGAAGAATAACAAGGTAGAACTACAACAAGGATCATCCAAGCATGAAGAAGAATGTCAGATCTCAAATGGTAAAAGAATCACTACCACTAGACCTCATGGAACCAAAGGTCCACTCCCACCGTGCTGAGGAGATAATATCAGGCCCACTCACACAGGTATACAACAAGAAGGTAACACCAAAGATATACAAGAAATCATAAAGAAAAACATATGAAGATCCTAGAAGCTTTTTGAGACACAATAAGAAATGTATACAATACCAGAGGCATCTGACACACGTAGGAAAATCTGAGCTTCATATAGGGAAGTGTCATGACATAAGTCTACCCTTGAGTTACCCTAGTAGTCCTCCGTGAACCCTAGCCCCCAAGTGACTATATGTGGATCAGTAATCCTTTTGTGAAGACAAGGATTATAACTCCCATGATAGCCTGTAATAGCACTTAAGACATGGGTATAGACTCAAAACCTCTTATTAATTCATTTTAGAACCCCATTAATGTTTCATGTTTCCACTTATTAAGTTACTTGCCAATGAGTTTCCCTAGTAGCCTCTTAGGGCCCTGACCCCCATCGCAAGCCAGTTCCTCTCTATACACTCTATTAACCTTCCTAGGCTCGAAAGATCATCAAGACATACCGAAGGTAAACATAGACCTCAAATCGGGTTCCTGCCCATACATGAACTATTGATACTACCATAACCACATAAGATACCCCAAGAGATCACATCAATTTGAGCTTTACTGAGCGAGGTTGGTAAAGAAATTGAACCAATACAAAATCACATAGCATGACAAAATAAACACTCAAAGATCCACAAGAAATCACAACCCAAGCCTCTGGCACAACCCCTATAAGCCAACATAGTTTCATGATACAATTATAAATAAACCACAAAATATGCACTAACACATATCATATTAAAAGTCATAGTTGAATAAGAGATTACGTAAAAGACGCTCATGCATAGCTACAAATGAAAGGTGTTTGAAAAACGCCTATGCATTTATAAAAGCATTTAATTAAGCTTACATAAAAGATCACTATAAATAGTTCATGATCACAAAAAAACACAGTTAAATACTCTATTAACATATCTTTCTAAACCTGACGACGATAAATAAACAAATCTCATCAGTAAAAATAATAACCTAAAATTAATATTAATAATAATATTACATATCAAATTACTATTCTAATTAATAACTATTACTAATTAGAATGATAATAACAATGATATTAACTTATTAAAAATTAATAACAACTTAAAAGAAAACTATTAATAAAAATAACACTAGCATAATAATTAATTTTTTTTTATAAAAACTAACAACTAATAAATATAAATCTTTATTTTAATAATAAATAAAAAAATGCTAAAAAAATTAAATTAAAAATTAAATCCAAGAGGGGAGTGGTGGACCGGGGTTGTGGGCCCCATGGGTCCCCACAACTCTCGTGGCCCCCACCCTCTTTGCGGCCCACTACACTCGGTGGGTACCGTGGGCCCACTGCGCACAACAGTGGGACCACTTACCCCGCGGTCCACTGCCATGCAGTTGGTACTGCTTATGCGGTACAAGGGGGGTTGGGGATTTGGTGGTACAAGGGGGG
>MU227639.1:536533-567711 GCA_018584345.1 Thuja plicata | reverse complement strand
TAATTAATTCAGATTATAATTTTTCTCTCACTTTTTGAGTAACTTCTGAGTTCTGCTTTTTCCTCCTTCTGCTTCTCTCTTGTAACAGGTTATTTGCATGCAGGTATTCTTGGCATTCTGTGGATTTTTATTTCTCAAATCCTACACAAATGACACAAGTAAACTATTGTATCCAAGGAAATCCACTATACAAATGCAAATGGTGTAAAATAATAACCAATGAAAGCATTGTATCTGAGGAAATCTCCTAAAAAATGTGCAAAGGGTGCAAAAGGATTAACCAAGGAAATTGACTAAAAATGGTAGAAAATGTGCAAAAGGTTAAATAAGGAAAAGATTGTATCTAACAAAATCCACTAAAAATAGTGAAAAAGGATAACCAAGGAACGCATTATATCTAAGGAAATCTGCTATATAATACACAAGGAGGCCACATATATGCCCCCTTCTTAAGATGGAAACATAGAGCTATGGTGACATTTTAAGGAAAATAGAACAAGGATACCCACCTTCAACACCAAGGATATATCTTGTTGAACAAGAAGAATAACTAAGGGGGGGGGGGGGGGGTGAATAAGTTATTCATAAACACTTATTAAAACTTTTATTGAACTAGTAAGTACTTAAATAACTCAAAACATTATAATAGATATGAACATGAAAGTGCAAAACCATCAACACAATGAATATTAGAATTTATGTAGAAACCCAAGCTGGGAAAAAACCACAAAGAAGCTAATTCTCATGAAATAAAAATTGATTAAGGTGGCACCGGTTAAAGTGATTTAAACAAGGGCTCACTGCAAGTTTTCTTACCGCAGGTTGGCTCACTACCGGTCGGGCTAACTACTCTAAAATGTGATTATCGCTAACTGTGAATACAATTAAGCTCACTGCCAATACAGAGGATGTTTACTGATAAAATGCGAACTGATAGAATTGAATCTAACTATGCATGAAACAATTACAATTGATTGCACATAGATCATCAACAAAAATTATTCGATACAGACCTTCTGCCAACATACACCAAACTTATGCAACATAGTATAAAAGGCCCTTTTTTCTGTATCACTCAAATTATTTCACACCATTGCTTGATATACTGAAACATACTTACACCATATCACCTTTGGTTCTCTATCTTCAGCTTGCACATCCATTCACACATCTATTCACTTGCTATCTCTCATCTCTCATATATCAAATATAAAATATTTTTCTTATTTATTCAAGTATCCGATCATACACATGTCGACCACATCAAAAGAGTGTGTCAGCCATAATACTAAAAGATATTACAATTGTATTTAATACACGACCACCGATCCTAAATATAGGTCATACTTAAGATATCTTTACAAAATGTTACCATAGGACCTAAATATAGGTCACACTTAAGATGTATAGAATGCATATTGCATTCACCAAACATAGGCAAATTGTGGAACCATTAGAACACCACAACAAAGACCATGTCTTGATCAATAGAATATTTGAACCCACCGATAGATGAAACTGAATCAAACTTATCTAGAATATAATATACCTTTTATATCAAAACCATCTGATGAACGAAAATAACGTCTAGATATCAGAAACACTTAGAACAATACTATAAGCACATCAATCAATAGGTATCGACATAAAACACCATGCAACTCCAAACACCAAAAGTATACAAGTATTTTGATAACCACAAAAAATATACATACTGAACCCGTTTCGTATAAAATTGAAACCAATGATACTCTATCGACAATGTACCAATAAACAAAACTATCCAACCGATACTACCAACAACCAACCGATACCGCCAGGTATTTGGTATGGAGGTTTTAACATCAATAAAATTAATGCTAGCAACAACTCAATATGTATAACATATCTTTTAGGAAACAATGTATGTGTAGTTCTAGCCAAAGAGTGGTAACTCTTTAGAAGTCAAGGAAGAGATAGTTGTAAAAAGATATCTTGCAACAAGTGCAAAGGCACCCTTAGGAGTAAAATATATTTCTTCCAAGACATCTACCTACAAGAGGAGCTCTTCAACAAAAATATCATTTTTGACCAAAGGAGTGGAAGGAGAACAACAGTTCACCTATACCATTATTTCTAGGTAAAAAGGGATTCTGGATGAAGCATAGCACACTTTAAGTCCCTAAAAGAATGATTTATTAATGAAGGACATGATTTTGAAAATGAGAAAGAGGTTATCAAGAGTACACACCTCTTGTATAAGAGATAATCCTTATTTAATACAATTAATTTCATGTAAGAAAGGATGTCACATGATAAAAAAAGACAACTCCGCAAAGGAAAGTGGATCCTTAGAAAGAAATAAGAGACAAACCTTGCCCCCAAATATAAAAGACAAGGGAAAGGTGGAAGGAAAATCAAGGATATACACCTTCCCTATTAATAGGTAAGGGGATACTTGGAAAAGGATAAAATATTATGTACCCTAAGTAATAGATCATTTATAATGGACATACACTTCCAAGCAAGGAAGAGGTTGTAGATAAGGATGTAAATCTCCTAAAAAAGATAAAATCCTCATATAAAACAATAAAGTCCATGTAAGTAAAGACACCATGTTTATAAAATATAAAAATAAACAAAATGAAAATGAATCCTTATGAAAGATAAGGAAATGAAGAGATAACCCTCCCCCCCAAGCGTGAAGACAAGGAAAGGGACCTATTATGTTGCTCACAAAGAAAGATTAAATATGAAAGTATAGTAGTATGCAAAACAAAGTCCCCCCCAAAAGGCAAGTGACTAAAATCACATGGTGTGCAGAAACATAATAGATGAATAGAATGCTAAGTAACTACATTTATAGTACCACAATCAATAATTTGTTTCATTCGTTTGTGGAGTTCATGATTTTTCTTAGGTAAGAAATGAATGATCAAGTCTTAAAAAGAATTGTGAACAATAATTTCTTGATTTATAAATCCTTATTGTCCTCTGATGTGTTGCAACGGAGAATGGTCTATCGTTATTTTTTTCATCTTTCCAGGATCTTTTCCACTATATCTTTTCTTAAAAATCATGTTATATCCAACTTGATTATATGTTTTTAATTTTGAAGGTGGAAGGATTTCATCACGAGGTTTATGGAAATGTATTGTATAGGGATGGATATTAGGAGGATTGATCTATATAGGGAGATTCTTAATCATATCATCATTATGAACATCAATTTTAGTAGGTTGGGAAGAAGTGTTCTCATATAGGTCTTCATATTTTCTCAATGCTACGTTAGGAGATAGACCATGAGTAAAATGAATAACATAATATTGTCTCAAAGTATGTTGATTGTTACAAAAATATGTAGGAGAGTAAAGAGGATCTAGAGTTATGGATGTACTAAGCTTGACATGTTTTGTTTGTTCCTCTTGCATCAAAGTATCTTTGTGAGGAGAGGATTCACTAATACTCTTGAATGATGCATCTATATTGGGGAGATCATTAATAAGAGAATGAATATTTTCGTCTTGTTGGAAAAATATAACTAGGAGAGGTGAAAGTGTGATTTATCAATGCTTCGCATATGGGAGATGTGTAATGTAGGTGTACCAAAGGTATACTATCCTTAATAGAGGCAATATAATTCTCTTTCTTCTAAATATCCTTATGAGTAAGAGTATCTTTAGGATAAGGACAAACATAACTCATTAAGAAATCATCTATAAAGGGAATGCCGATGAAAGGAATAGAAAGTATAATATCACTATGAGAAATATTCATGATATAATCTTCTTACACCAAATGATCCTCATAAGGGAGGTACATTTTAAAATAAATATCATCATTGTTCTTGAAGGCCTCTTCCTTAGGAGGGAGATCCTCAAAAGAAGTTTTGTTAGTGTCTTCTTGCACCAAAATGTCCTTGTGGATAGGAGGGTCTTTAGGAGTGGGATGAAGTGATAAAAGAGACGCTAAACTAGGATCACATATATGGAATATATGCATCATTGAAATAATTTAGTTAAAAATATAATAATTTAGTTTTCTTTTTCAAATGAAAGTTGATGCAGGAGCATCCAGGGTGTAAGAGAAATCTTGCATCACCCAAAAATATTGTCTACTTTTTGATAAGGGATATCTTTGGAAAAGGTTACTATTTTTGGAAAGTTTACCATTTTTAGTAAGTCATTCATTTGAGCACATATTGTTCCAATTTCTTCCTTGGAGATTCATTTTGGAAATATAAGCCCGCCAGTAAAGTTTCATGGCAAGATCAAGTCTTGTTTTAAAGATATTAATTATTCTATTTTGTGGGGTCATGTTTTACTCAGAGTGGTGGTTCTCAGATTAGGAATTTATTTGATATTCAGTGCAACAAGCACAACCAAACTGATTAGCCAACGCAAAGTTTGCATCAGGATGTCAATACGTATAGTTTTCAGCAGTCTAGTGCACCTTTGTCTAGAAGATGTGATAGTAGAGGAGGTTATTTTTCATGTGGGAATTTTGGTCATATTGTGGTCAATTGTCCTCAGTGTGCAGCACAGTTCTTAGGACAGAGGCCAGTAGCTTTTAAGCCTATAGTTGGGAATGTTGGTAGATCTCACAGAGCGTATGCAAACTTTGATCACCATCCAGCTATGTATCATGCTACTATGAGTGGGACTACGAATAGAGGACCAACAACTAGTTTTCACATTCCTACAATAGGGAATGATCCCTAGTGTTTGAATTAGAGAGCAGGGAAGGGTCCTATGGGATCCACACGTTGATTATTTTGTGACTCGGTAGGATGCTTTGTGTTGGGAGATTCATATCTCTATCTTTGTTGTAGGCTTCTAGGAGTAAGCCTAGTTTTAGGGGGGGAGGATGTAATACCCACCCCTTAGTTTTATTTTGAGTTGTGGTTTCCAAACTCTTTTAGGCCTTTTTCATGTATGCGTTGGTTATTTCAGTTGGTTTTGAGGATATTCATGTATTAATTTTCATTATATTATTGATCCATTGCTTAGTTGTGTTATATCTTCTATTTGCATATGATTTATGGCTATTTCATGATGGTTATGTATATTCTATGATGTCATTTTGATTATGGTTTTCTAATAATACTGACCCTATATCTATATGTGCATGGATCATTTGTATGTTTTACATTACTGTTTGCTGTGTTTGGTAAGGTATGAGATAGAGTCGTAGTTACTTGCTTTGGCGAGATCCACATGTAAATTGGTCTCACACATTGTCTTCTATATTATATGTATGCATATATTTGTCTTTGTGATGATAGGTTTGCAGGTACCGGACAACGTCTTCCCTGAATTGGCAGGAGTGAGCATGCCCTATCGCAATGTCTCAATGGTAAGAGAGGGGAGATAATATTCAGGCCAAAATCCCTAACCTAAACCCTTATTTTGTCCTAGAAATGGACAAGAATTTGACTGACTATCCTATCTAAATCCATCAAGTGACATGGATTCGTGAGCCTTTCTATGTGTGCTTGTGTTTCTATTTTAGTTGTTTTTCTGTTTAGATAGTTTTCAGTTAGATTAATGATGTTTTTGGCTTTTTTTATTTAATGAGTAATTATGGTAAATATTAATGTTAATAATTGCACCTTTGATAAGGTTAAAACATTGATATATTAAATATATGACTATTTAATAATTAAATATTAATTAAATGCCTATATTTATTTAATTAATTTAATTATTAAGTCTTAATTTAATAATTGAGATTTAATAAATATTAAATCCAATAATTGCAAAAATTGTGCAAATTGAAGCATGTTAACAATAGCATCAATCTATGGTAAGAGCAATGGCGAGCGAGAGCGGGGAAGAGCGTGGAGAGCGAGAGCAGCCAAATTCAATTTTGAATTTGGACAAGACTAGTGCGAAGGGTGTAGGGACCTGGGGGGACCCAGGTCTGTTGAGTCAGAAGGAAAATAGGAGCCTAGAAAAAAGTGGGTATCCCTATTTAGAGTTAAACCTACATGTAAGTCATCCTTACCACCAGTCAAGAACATTTCGAAACCTTCTCAAGGGAGTTTGGAAATAGATATTCCAAATCAGATTATTGACCACACTATTGCAAGAATGAAAAATTATTTGATTGGGAGATTTTTGAGGGTTAGACCAAACACTGAAGTGGTTAGGGCTTTTGCCTCTAGGAAATGGGACCTGAAAGGGAAAGTGGATGTGGTGGCAATGGAAAAGGGATGCTTTGTTTTTCTCATGTGAAGAAGACAGGATGAAAATACTATGTAACGGGCCATGGATGATAGGAAAAAATACTCTGGTCCTCTAGAAATAGTGCCCTAATCTAGTCTTTAAGGAGGAAGTAGTTAGCCAGGTTCCTGTATGGGTCAAGCTCCATGGCCTGCCTCTTGAATATTGGGTGGAGGATATATTTGCGGGGATAGAAAATTCCTTTGGGGAACTGCTATTAATAGATAATGTCACAACTTCAAGGAGAAGGCTTACATATGCAAGGATATGTGTTGGGATAACATAGGATACAAATATGCCAGAAAAAATTAATATACATTCTAAACTCGGATCATGGGAGCAAAATATTGAATATGAAACCATTCCCTTTGCGTTCTTTCATTGTAAGAAAGCTGGTCATTGGGTAAAGAAATGTCTGATAAAAATTATCCAGAGAAAGACTAAGAAATGGGTAACCGTGGGGAAGGTTAAGAGAGATGGAGGAGAGACTTCAAGAGAAGCTGGAATCAATAAAAAATGGAAAAATACTGTGATATCGGAAACTCGGGATGAAAGCATTATAAATGATCATTTAAATAATGGAGGGTTAGAAGCTAGTGAAAGCTATGAAGAAAATTAGGAAAATGAGAAGGTTCAAGTGGAAGAGGGGGAAATACAGGAAGTAGAACAAAAAGAGATTAGGAATACATGGGTAATAGAGGGGAAAGGCAATGAACAACCTATTAGCTATGATGAGGAAAAACAACCTGAATGGAGATCATAAACTAAAACCAAAAAAGTGGAAGAGGAAATAGCAGGGAAGGATGCCCAACAGTGCATGATCTTAGGTTAAGAAATCTTTAACGATTCTGAGAATACACCCAAGGCGGTAAGAAAAATATATTTTGATACAAAAACACCTATTTAGGGTGACTCAGTGGATATCAACCAAGCCCTTGCGGGGGAACAGAGTGATCTGGAAGATGGGAAAGAAATCCACGGGGAGAAGAAGAAAACAAAGAAAGAAAAGGAAACAATAAGCAGAAAAGTATCAACAAGGAGCAACAAAAATGAGGATGTAGGAGGAACTTTATCACCACCACGGAGACCATCAAATATGAAGAAAAGAGTCAAGGAGACTAAGAAGAACACAGCGGATGGAAGCCAGCGGATCCTGGAGGTGGGATCCTTTGTTAAGGTATGAAGATAATTTCTTGGAATATTAGGGGATTGGATAATCCCCATAAATAGGATATTGTTAGAAACATGATTAGGGATAATAGACCAAACATTTTTTTAATTCAAGAAACTAAAATGCTAGAGGAGAAAGTGGAAAAGCTTAGATTTTTCAAGAATGGGATTATTTGTGGGGGTGACTCTGATGGTGCTTCAGGGGGTATTGCTACAGTTTGGAATGGTGATATAATAAAATGTGATGTTACTTCTTGGGTGTTGACTAATATTTATGCACCCAATACTAAAAAAGGCAGAGAGGTTTTCTAGAACAAGCTATCCTCTCTGAGAAATGCCTTTAATAATGAAGAATGGATTGTCATGGGAGATTTTAATAATCCCCTAAAAGAAAATGAAAAAAAGGAGGAAGTCAAACAAATATGGAAAGCAAGATGGATCTTATGAATTTCATAGAGTGCCATTCTCTCCATGATATTGAGTTATAGGGAATCAACTACACTTGGACAAATAAAACAAGTGGTCAAGATCTTATTCAAGTTAGATTCGAAATGGATCTCATTACCAATGAATGGTTTACTCATTACTACTGCTCGTTATCTGCTCATATGAGGGTGGGATTGGACCATAATCCCATAACTTTTTTGGTAGACCCCATAGACAAGAAAATGAATTTTCCTTACAAATTTGAGAAAATGTGGACATTACATCCACAACTTGAACAAAAAATTGAAGAATGGTGGAAGATCAAAATCAAGGGTACAACTATGTTTATTCTGGCCAAAAAACTTAAAATTGTCAAGGATAACATTAAAGATTGGAACAAAGAGACTTTTGGAAACATATTTTATACTAAGGATAACGTTAGCACGAAGTTAAAGGACATCCAGGATAGCATTCAGAAGGATGGATATGCCAACATATCAAGAGATCAAGAGAATGAAAAACTGGTAGAGATGCATGATATAATTGCTAAAGAAGAAACCTTTTGGAGACAGAGATTTTGAAATATATTCTTGAAGGAGGGAGATAGAAATACCAAATAATTCTTTATGACTACTCTGATACACATGATGGCTAATAGAATGATAACCATAATGTAGGGCTCATTGATATACCCTCTAATTCTGAAAATAAAAAGGCTGTCTTTTCTTTTGATGGAGATAAATCCCCGGGACCGGATGATTATCCTATGTTCTTTTTTCAAATGTTTTGGAATATCATTGAAAAGGATGTTACTAATGCGGTCAAAGAGAGTTTTGGCTCCAGAAAAATATTGAAGGAGTTGAATGACACTTTTATAGCTCTTATTCCAAAAAGCAAGGGGCTGAAAATATGGGTCAATTTAGGCCTATTAGTTTGTGTAACTCTACCTATAAGATTATTTCCAATGTCCTTACCTCCAAGATTCTATCTATTCTCCCTTCCTTAATTTCTTGGAAGCAAAATGGGTTTGTGCCTGGTAGACAGATTATGGACTTTATTATAACCATTCATGAAAATGTTCATTCTCTTGTGATGTCTAGGAAGGAAGGACTCATCCTCAAGCTGGACCTATCCAAAGCCTATGATAGGGTGGACTGGGAGTTTTTGTTGAAAGTTTTGAGGGCATTTGGTTTCAATAAAAAGTGCACGGATCTTATATATCAGCTTATCTCTTCTGCTACCTTTTTAGTTCTGGTCAATGGATCCCCTACTTCATTCTTTAAGTTTAATAGAGGATTAATGTAGGGGGATCCCCTTTCCCTTGTCCTCTTCATCCTAATGGCTGAGTGTCTGGGTAGGTACATGGAGAATCAGGTTAGGAAAGGATAAATTAAGGGATTAAATCCTTCTTCCGCTAACCAAGTTTGCTCCCATCAGTAGTTTGTTGATGATTCAGTTATTATGGGAGAAGCATCTATCAAGAATGCTAGCAACATTAAAAATGCACTGACCAAATATGGGACAGCTTCTGGCCAGACTATCAATTGGGGAAAGAGCTCTATTTTTCTCTTCAATGTTCCTGAAAAATGAAAGACTAGAATTATAGGGATTTTGGGTTGTGATCTGGGAACTATTCCAGGAAATTACCTTGGTCTCCCCCTTTGTTTGGAACCTCCTAATACTTTCTAGAGCTCTCTGGTGGATAGATTTCACAAAAAACTTGCTGGATGGAAGGGATTGCTGCTAAGCCAAGTGGGAAAGATTCAGATTCTTAGATCAACCCTCCAGGGTCTCCGTCTTTATGCTTTGAGCATTTTTAAAATTCCTAGAAATTTTGGTGAAGCTATTGAAAAGATTAATTTTTTTCTATGGACAGGCATGGAGAAAAAGAAAAGGATTGCCCTGATAGCTTGGGAAAAGGTCTGTCAACCTGTTAATAAAGGTGGTCTTGGGTTACGAAGAATAAAAAATTTGAATGATCACTCCTTGCTAAACTCATATGGAGATACTATAACTCTAGGGGATAGTGGACTTTAATATGGGATAAAAAATACAACAAGGAGAGGCCTAACCTTGCTGCCTTCCTTGATGAGGACAGGGATGGGGGAGGCTCTTTTATTTGGAGAAATGCTATAAAAAAAAGACAACATTAAAAAAGGAATTAAATGGAAAGTTGGAAATGGGAGAAAATTTCATTTTTGGGAAGATGAGTGGATATTAAAAACTCTCCTCAAGGAGTGCCCTGAGTGGAGGAATTATGAAAGCCAATGCAAAATGATATTTGGAAGGAAAGTGATAGACTACTGGGACAGGGACCACTGAAAGGACCCGACAGTGATTGCCAACAAAATGGGACAACTCAATAAAATTCTTAACTCTATTACTTTGATTGAAGAAGAAGACATGATTATATGGAAATACAGTCCGAATGGTAACTTAATGATATCCTCTCTGTACCATTTGGATTTTGAGGACCTTAATGAGCCCTGTTGGGCTAAATCTTGGATCAAAGATCTTACTCTAGAAATCAATGTCTTTTTTTGGATTTTGATGCAAAATAAAGTCTTGACAACTGATTATCTTAGAAAAAGAGGTATGATTATTGTGAATAGGTGTTACCTCTATAATAAAGATGAGGAAACTATGGATCATATATTTATTCACTATTCCTATGTTAGGTTAATTTGGGATTACTTTCTTAAAATTCTTAACATAGAGTGGGTTTTCCCTGAGGATATGAAGAGTCTTTTCTACTCTTGGAACAATCATTCAAAGAATGAGACTGTGATCAAGGTGTGGAAGTTTGTTCTCCCCTATGTCTGCTGGGGAGTTTGGAGAGAGAGGAATGAGAGAGTCTTCAGGAATAAATTGGCTAGTGAGAAGGAGGTTTTCTTCAGAATTAAGAGAGCTATTAAAGGAAATTTACTTTTAAAGGATAGAGTCATGGATCCTTTGAATGAGGAGGACATAAACTTTAATAACTGGAAAATAAAAGGGAATTTCAGGAAACATGATAATAAAGAAAAGAGGGAGGAAGCTAGATGGGATTGCCCCCCTAGTGGATGGAAGAAAATTAATTTTGATGGTGCATCAAAGGGCAACTCAGGGGTCGCTGGGTGTGGCATTGTAATAAGAGATGAACATGGGATCTGTAGAGGCATAAGAGCTATCCCTATTGGTATTCAAAAAAATCATAATACTGAAGTCTGTGCTACCCTTCAGGGTCTTATCCTAGCTAAGGAGAAAGGGTGTTGTAAGGTGTGGTTAGAGGGATATTCTCTCAAAATTATCAAGTGTTTGAATAATGATACACCAACCTCATGGAATATTCATAATACGATACAAAAAGCTAAAGCTATTATGCATTCTTTTGAGAAATGTATTGTTACTCATAACTTCTGAGAGACTAACGGTGTTGCTGATTGGGAAGCCAACATGGATTGTAAGGTTGATGTGGTGATGCAATGGAGTGATGGAAATGACACGCCTTATCAAGCCAAACTATTACTTGATAGTGACCATTTGAGGAGTAGACAAAAACAAGATCATAAATGGTAAGTGTCATAAAGGATATTGATGCGGAAGTGATTTGTCATAATTACCTTTTTAAGCGAAAGTACTCTGTGGTGACTACAATTTGGAAGTGGCACGCTTTCTGGGTGTTTTTGGTTTTTCTGAGAATGAGGAATGGTATTCATAACGACTTTCTCAACAATTATCGCAGAGGTAAAAAATTAAAATAGAGAGAACATACAGGTGGAAGTAAGAAATGAGTTGAGCCTGTGAACTATGACGAATGGAGGAAAATGCCAAAAGTCTAGAAGATTCTGAAAGGAGGTGGGATGGAGGTGTTTTTGGAAAAGCTTCATGGAAAAAATACCTCTATTACCAAAATTTTCACTATAACCTAGAAAGATGGCAAGATTATGATGGGAAATCAGCAAATGGAGGTCACTAAGGAGATAATAGTAGAAGTGAGAGGAATGGGAATGGAGGGAATCAAGTTCTATAGAGATAGAGCGATGTCTGATAAGGCTTGGGAGGTTTTTCAGGATTCTGAAAGGAAAAGGCCAGACTGGTTAAGATTGAAACCTCATACCACAATCCAAAGCGCATATCCAGGCCTTGGAGGTATGTTCTGTATGTGATCATCAGTTATATAATGCCAGATGGTAGGTTCACCTGTGCTTATGGTCACCATTCTATGCTATTAAATCACTTTAGACACAAGGTGAAAGTTAGTTTTCCCTATTATTTGCTCAGTTCGTTAGATTTCACCATTAATAGCTTGCAGAAAGACCCAAAGGGTGATCATGCTTCTCACCAGGGCTTGATGTTGTTAATTTGTGAGGTTTTGAAAACTAAAAAAGGTGAAAGACCTCTCTTGAAGAAGAACCAGAGAGATGAGGAAGAAACAAAGGGTCATGAGGAAGAAAATATGTATGAGGAAGAAACAAAAGATAATGAAGAGGATTCCAAGGGATATAAAACCCCTAAAAACACTACGAAAAAGGGATCCTTGTCTAAGAAGAGCTAGAAGAAGCCCTTCTCTGAGGGCTCTAACATGGACAAGGAAACAAATGATGATAATATGGAGGAAAGCAAAATGAGAAAGAAAAAGGGTAAAAAGTCAAATAAAAAGAAGACTTTGGTGGAAGAAACTAAAATAGAGAAGGATTCTGAGGATGAAGAGAAGGAGGACAAAAAAGACACAAAGAAAAGAAAACAAGGAGAAGGTATGGAGAGAAACAAGATCAGTCGGAAAGGGAAAAAACCTAACAAGAGGAGAATTGTTCTTTCATCAGATGAGGAAGATATGATGGAGAAAAAGCTAAATACTGAGAACCCCGGGGAGGATGAAAGAGGTGAAGACAGGGAGGACAAAAAAGATGACAATGAAGAGGACCAAAATCAAAAGGGGAATACATAAACTAATGAGAAGAATGAGGATGCAAAGGCGAAGGAAAATTTGGAAAAAAGAACAAAGAAAGAGGAAACAGGGAACAAGGAAACAAAATTCCATGAAAATGAGGAAACAAACAATTATCATATGCTTGATGATATCAAGAAAAGAAAGGATTGCATTATGGATTTCACTGGTATGGTGAGTAATTTGATTGATGACAATGCTAATATGAAAAAACAAATTGAAGTTATGAGGGCAGAGATTAATATCTTAAAAAGAATTGGTATTGGTGAGAAACCAGTTGCTGAATGCTTGGATGAAATGAAAGAGACAGTTGGAAATTTGGAAGCCCACGTGGAATTTGTGAACAAAGTGGGAAAAATGGAGAAACAGTTGAAGCACATCATTGACAGGGCAGAGGAAGAAGACAACGCAAGGAAAATCAACAAACTGAACATAAATGTGGAAAAACTTGAGGAAACGGTCAAGAAAATTGGGGAGCAATGCCTGGTGAGCCTAAAAGCCTATACTGGACACACACAGATCCTGATGGATAAGTTATATCGGGACAAAGGGGAAAAAGATTGCAGAGAAGTGAAGGAGATCATAGGACCAAGTACTTGCACAAGGGAAAGCACTAAGAAGATGAGTCCAAAGGCGGACAAAGAAATTGTAGACCTCGAGAATTTGGTAAATCAGATGCAGATTATGGTCATTCAGGCCCAGGAAATGGTGGAGGGCATGTAG
This sequence comes from Thuja plicata, assembly GCA_018584345.1. Lineage (NCBI taxonomy): Eukaryota > Viridiplantae > Streptophyta > Pinopsida > Cupressales > Cupressaceae > Thuja > Thuja plicata. The sequence goes on along the minus strand of MU227639.1, from coordinate 554,259 downwards.
ATGTCTTTTACTTAATTTTGTCCTTTTTGGTTTTTCTGTCCCTATCCTTATTGTTTATCTTTGGGACATTTTTTGTTTAGGTTGTTAGCTTGCTAGCTGCTGTTATTTCCTTGCTTGGTGCTACGTCACAAACATTGTTGAACTCTCTTGAATATTTGGAAATTTTTTGTAAAGGTTTTGGGTCCTTCTGATACCTATTTTTACTTAATCAGAACTATTACTTTACGTTGCATGATTAATTGATTTATTTAAATTGAAATATTCTCATGCATTTTCAATTGTGACTTTGTTTTTATATTATAAAGTTGAGTTGTGCATTATTTTAAGTGAAATTGAAATTAAAATATTTATTTTAATTTTTTAATTAAATAATTAATATTTCATTAGGGTTGCACATTTTGAAAACCTAATTACCTGGTTTTCTATATCTCTAAATTGAAAGGCATTTTGGAGGTGGTTCAATCAGGTGGAAGGAAAGTTTAAGTGATTAGAGATTTGTTGAAAGCTTAGGAGTTTTTTGGATTCGTGATTTCTTTGTATTTGAATTGGATCTTCTCATAAGTTACTAAGGTAGGATCTTGATCTTTTTAATTCTAGCCTTCTAGATCCTTGTCTTCTATGCATTTGGATTGCTAGGATCCTGTATCTAAATCTTCCTTGTTTGATTATATGTGTTTATATTGCTTAAAATTTGAAGAATAGGTTATTGGAGCATTTATGTGGTTTTTCCTTCATGATTTACATCCTTATCTATTAACTTTAAGTTTTTATCCCCAATGTGAAATATTCCTTCAATATTATTGGTTAAAACATACCTTGGATTCATACATAAATAAGTACACAACTACCTAAGAATTGACTTATTCAAATCTTTGAACATTGTATTACTTTTTTCATGTTGTCCAAATTCATTGAATCATCCACTGTCATATTGGATTTAGCCAATTAATAAAAAATATTCATTAAACTTTAGCTTTTACCTATTCACTGAACTATCTGGTTGGTGGTATCTTCACTTAAGCCTTTACTGGTGTGACTTAAGAGTCACGGTCACAAATCATAGTATACCTATTATCTTTACACCTTCCAATGTACCGATAGAAAACTTGTCTTCCTTAACCGATCTGTCCTTCACCTGTTATCCTGTTCACCGGGTACCTTTCTCACTTGACTTCTCTTTACCGATTGGATATTACTGTGTACCGTTGCTATAAATTTATATACATACACAAAACTTTATTACCTATGTAATGGTTTTCTAGCAATGACAACCATACTTTGTAAAATCATCATCAATGTCATCTATCAAAATTCGCCAATCAACACTGGGTGCCAAAATGGAATAATTTTACTTTCCAAAATATTCTAAGGCTGTTGATTGTGCTAGCTATAAAGGGCAGAAGGAGGATTTTAGGGTTCAGTTCCTAAAGTGTACCCTTCATCAAAAGTATATGCCAAATACAATTATTATGCCTTTTTTAGCAATGGATGCATCTAAATTTGATAATGTCATGAAAAAATAAGATCTAAGACTAAAAATTAGAATTATGTTAGAAGATTCGGGTTTACCAAAATGTAAGATAGGAAAATAGTGTTCACTAGGATTCACAAACCAACTAGGAAGCTTAGGCCTATCTCCCTAATTACATTGGAAGGAAGATGATCCGTTAGGCTCAAGAAAACTCAAGAATTGAGGGGATGAAATGATCCTTCATTGAAAATGGAGGGATGAATGTGTAAACATGTTTTAGAATTGTGAATGGAAGATATAAGGATATATGGGGGTTAAATAAATGTTTCAATGTGCACCAAAACATTAGAAATCAACAAGCCAATTTTGAGACCTAAATTTAAAGTGGATACTATAAAACACTTTCAAATCAAATCTAAAGTTGATATGGAGAGACAAAGGAAACCTAGTCTCCTTAGTCATGAGGTTGGGGTGACTTACTCACCCTATTCTTAGTAGTTTCCAAGAATTTTAGTTTTAGACTATAGCCAATCTCCTGATCTTCCTGAATCACTCTCTATATTTGTGCCACCTATTATTACATAAATAGGTTTTCCTAAGTCAAATCCCAGTTTTGGAATCAACCTTGAAATGGAAATGAAATACTCTTGAAAGGAAAGTGTGTTGAAGTATAGCAAAGGCTAGATCTGAGAATAAAAAGTGTCTTATACCATGAAATTATCTTTGAATGTGATCACAAGTGTTGATACAATAACATGAATCTACAAAAACCTAAAAGGAAATCATAAAATAAATGCTTGCATGCATATTTTTGAAGCTTTCCATAATGAAGAATATGATGGGATGAAATTTCCTTGAACACTGACATGCTTGAACACTTGAATTATTTTTTATAGAGAGTGATGATAATGGCTATCCTAGATGTTAAATAAATGGAGGTAAGATTTCTTATATACCTCTTCCAAAATTTTGGGGTGCAAAACTCAAAGAAAGTTGACATGGATTTGAAATATCTGCTAAAAACAAGTTATCCTTGCTCAGTTTCAATTTGGGGCCAGACATTGGGGAATGGGGTGAACATGTCACATATTCCTGGGAATGAGGTGACTAGGGAACCATACTCTTTTCAATGAGGTCCCAATTTAGACTATAGGTCCCATTTGGATAGATAATATGAAAATGAGATGCAAAATTAAGATGGGTTCCCAGAAAATTAATGCCGGAGGGAATATAAGATAAAATTGGACCCATTTAAGAAATACATTTATAAAGATGCAATTTATGATGCCACAACCCTATTATCTCACATAACAAAAAATTAAAGAAAAAATTAGAAGGACTACATCGTTCAAGGCAACATAGACCTTTTCTTTTTAGCTTAATTTCCTAGAGGTTATTATAAAGTCATATCCTTTCAAAACATATCCCCAATGCAAAAATATGATAATTCTAAGTTGTCTTTTCATCAATTCAAATTTATAATCTCATATATAAGCAAGGAACTTTCCTCATTTGTGATATACACCAACTCCAATATCAATATTTACAAATTGAAATATCCTTATGAAGTGAAGATCTGCAAATACAATGAAAAGTCAATAAGGATCAATTATTCAATAAACTTTTATGCATAACCATGGAAAATTCAAGAGATGTTGGAGGATGACAGGTAATCACTAAATGATGATTAGCTTGTACCTCTTCCTAAGGGTTTGATATGATTTCATATTACTCTCATATTTCTGCAAATAAACTTCAATTATATTTTTTATTATTTCAAGTTATGTGATTTATTTAGTCTTGAGTTGTTTTCAATTATTAAATTTAGGGGTTTCTCTTAATTTTTTGAGGACTCTAGTTTACATTTATGCACTTTATCTTGTAGAATCTTAAACATATTTAAGATTCAAGAGCATCCACATTATTGCAATTTATATATTAACTATTTGTGGATTTATAAATCATCAAAATAAGGGGTTGACTAAGGTAAACCCATATATAGCCATACACACACACACACCCACAAACCCTTTCTTTTTTTTGGAGGTTTAGATAAAAGTTTTCACAAAGATGGAAGACAAAATTAGACTCAGGAGAAAAATCAAAGAAGCCTCACTTCAAAATCTAGTAGAAAACAACATGAAAAGTACACCTAGGGAACCCTTGACTTAGGTGAAGGATGCCTAGGGAACCCTCGATCTAGGTTAAGAGTGTTTGGGGTTCCATTGAACTCCAAAAAGAAGTTTGGATTTTCCAAAGACCCAATTAAGAGTCTCAATATACCACAACATCAAATATGTGTAAAAATTCATCCATCTAGACTAGGATGCCTTGATAAAAAATAACCCCTAGAAACTAGATAAGATTATAGATAAATGTGCACCTCACAATTCTGTTTCCATTTCTATACATGCTCTATAGTTTTTAAATATTATTTATTTATTCCTAAATTATAATTACTTAGCTTATAAAACCACTCAAAAAAAATACTTAGAGGAACAAAGGAATAAAAGGTCCCTAAGAGTATGATATTAATTTAATTATCTTGCACATGGAGTTGTCAATCATACTTATCTCTTGGTGGTTTCATAATTTAATGTAATAAGTGAAAGAGGATTCTTTTCCCTAGGCTACTCATCCCTTATTCACCATTACATTTTTCAAGTATTTGTTACACTGGGGGCTTCATTCAATACATTTGAAAATATCATTTTACATGATTATTTACTTTTTTATACTTTATCTTACATATGCATACAATGTCATATGATTGCTAAAGTGGGGGATAAATGTAACATTTAAAATTGTACACCTTTGATATTGTGTCTGTATGCAAGAAAATTAGTAGTAAAGGGAATGAAATAACAAGTCAAAAACATTCAACTATACTAGTCAAAGAAACATATAAGAGTAGACAAAATAGAACAATATCAACTAAAAAAGGGAAATGAAAACCTTCATACAAATCCAAGTAAGCTCTCTTGATGTATAGATTTTGTCCAATGCTTTTAGATGTGTTCTCAATGGCTGCTCAAGCTTCAATGGATGAGTAGATATTTCAATATTATGATGGTATGTGTTGGTTCCCAAATCAAGAGAATGTAGAATTCTAAGATTATGCCATATTTATGATAAAAAAAAATCAACCAACTTGGCCAACGAACGATATTCAATCCTTGATAGGATTAAACTCTCCTCCACTTTTGGCTCTCCTAAACCAAGGAAGGTACACCTTTACTATAATTAAGAAGATATGATTCTCTTTCAATCTATTTTTGATTATTTATCTTAGAATGACATGATCTTCCAAGATACATTTATTTGAATGCTAACTAATTTCTTACTTCGTACTTTCATTTGTCCTAATTTCTTATTCCTTATTCTTCTGCAACTATCTTTACTCCTATTTATTCTGCTTCTATAATTATTGTACTATTCTATTCTGATAAGTATGTATGATATTAAAGGCCACTACCTACTCTTCCTTTGGGTACAAAGTCAATTCCTTGGGAGATCTTAATGTATCACCCTATAGGACAATTTATAAATTTCTAGCTTGTATAAATCTGTCACCTATCCAATCCTTCATACAAGGTAAGATCACTTATGCTACTAAAAAATTATCCATTTGAAGTTAACTCTTACTTGAAGAGAACAATTAGAAAATCCTTTGTGAATATCCTAATATCTTCAAATGATTCAGAATATGATTGATATTTAAATCATTCTAACATAAGAAATTTCTCACATAAGAATTCAAATGAAATTTAATTAATTAAATTGAAAACTATAGAGAACTAAACTTTAAAATGACCTTTTATACCACAAAATGAAAAGAAAGAGTACTGATTGTATTATATTCCTCGATGCTGGAAATATTACATATTAAATCTATTAGAGTAATAGTCTCTCGGGTTATTAATTAAATCATTATGATCTAATTAATAACTCACCTATTCACTCTAGTTGCTTAAGCTAACCTTAGGTTTTCCCTTTTAGGGTTTCGTGATTCCTTTTATAAGGATTCACCTCTTTGCATTTCATAATGAAGTTTTCACATCTCATTGTAATCTAGAAACATATTGTCAATATATTGTTTTCTTTTGCATACAATGTCTCCTCTGGCTTTTTGGCCACCATAGCTTTCTCTTGTCTTCTGTTCTTCACTTCCTCCATGTAACAGGTTTTGCATGCAGGTGTTCTTGGGAGAATAGGGTTTTTCCTATTCTAACATGGTATCAGAGCCATCCTGCTACTGCCTGGTTTGGTGTTTGTGAATCAGTGTTTTGAAGTCGACAGCCACAACTTATTTGGGGTTTTTCTGTCACTTTGAAGGAGGCACCATTTTCTGGAGCCATTTGAGCAAAAACAGACTTCGCCATTACGTTCAGAAGGTCTGGGAGAGTCAAAATACCTATAAGGTTCGACCATTTTGGTCACAGTGACCTCAAGAATTTTTTTTTTGCCTCCCAGGCCGTACGGGCATGGTTTTTGAGAGAAAAATTAAAAAAAAACTATTTTTAAATAGTTTTTTATGCGTTTTACAATGCAGTCGGTGCAAATTTTAAAACCGCTACCATCACACCATCGCGGCCTGGCCTCCGCCAACAACTCCTCTGGCGCCCCGGCCTGCTTCGCGGCCCCCGCCGCTCTGCCACCCACGGCCCCCACCGCCTCCCGGCCCTTCGCCGACCCACTCCGCGGCCCCCGCCACTGTGCCGTCTGCTCCATGAACCCCACCGCTCCCCTGGCACCCGCGACTGGCCCCACTCCGCTCCGCTGAGCCACTCCGCCTGGCACCTTTTCAAACCACGCGGGCCCTTTTTTTGCGCGGTGGTCACATGGGTGACCGGGGGCTCTGCCCCAGCCCCCTGTGCGTGCCATGCGCCTAGGGGCCAGAATTGTTTCAGTCCCAGGGGCTTAAAACTTGACTTTTGGAGAATTTTTGGACCCTTCTCACCTTTTACGCTCTATCTAGAGAATACAGAGCCCTTTTTTGGACTTCGCTATATCGTCAAAAAGCTCTTTTCAAGCTCTTTCTGACCACGGTGGTTAGGATTTTTGGCTCTACCATTTTGACAGTGTTTTTTTCTGTCAAAGTTTGATGTCTATTTTTTGCCTTCCGGGAGCCATATCTTTCTCATCTGGACTCTATTTTTGGCAAACCAGATATCGTCGGAAAGCTGGTTCAGTGAGTTATTCAATTGCAAGGGTGTTTTTTTCTAGTTTCTGCTCCAGGTTCTCTATCCTCTAAGATTTTCTCTTTCACACTCTGGTGGATTACTTGGGTTTTACAGGTCCTGGGATCTCTTCTTTTGATCTTCTGGCTCACTCTTCTTTCTAACTTCTGAGCTTGTATGCTTCTCTTCTGTAGCATTTTCCTTTTTGTAAACACACTAAGATAAAGTGCCTACTTTTGCATATCTGGGATTTCGAGCACCTTGTGTGTTTTTTGTGCTCGCACTCAGTTATAAAGTGCCATGGGCGGTTATGATGTTATGCCATTTTGTGCTCATCCACCTTTGTCAAGTGAGCGTACCTTCCATGACATTAGCCCATGTTGTGTGTCAGTGACACCGCCCTTTATCTTGTGCTTGTAATTTTGTTGCACTGTTGGTGTCCCCGATTCTTCTTTTTGTAGATGTTTCTGGCATTGCATTTCAGTGTTCCTGTCACCCCTCTCCCTGTTCAACATTAAGGGGGGGGGGTTCACCTGTTGGTTCTATTGCTTCGTTGGTTTGATTGATCAGCTCTTCAGACTTTGTCTTCTCTACCTGGTCATGCACTTTAGTGGGGATTCCAGCAGTTACTTCTGATAGTGTTTATAGCCTCATGCTTTGGAGATGCTTCTTGCTCATTCTTGTTCCTTTCTTTGGAGCTTTCCCTAGATTGGAGGCTTAGTTTCTTTCATCTAGTTTATTTCATGTATTGGGTACCTGATCAGGCCTTGTTGCCGGGACCCTTCTTTCTTTCTTTCTGCAGTAGTCTCCTAGGTTTTTGCTTCTCCCTAAGCTTATCTTAAGGGGGGTGTTAGAGTAATAGTCTCTCGGGTTATTAATTAAATCATTATGATCTAATTAATAACTCACCTATTCACTCTAGTTGCTTAAGCTAACCTTAGGTTTTCCCTTTTAGGGTTTCGTGATTCCTTTTATAAGGATTCACCTCTTTGCATTTCATAACGGAGTTTTCACATCTAATTGTAATCTAGAAACATATTTTCAATATATTATTTTCTTTTGCATACGATGTCTCCTCTGGATTTTTGGCCGCCATAGCTTTCTCTTGTCTTCTATTCTTCACTTCCTCCATGTAACAGGTTTTGCATGTAGGTATTCTTGGGAGAATAGGGTTTTTCCTATTCTAACAAAATCTCTTATACATAAGTATTTGAAAGAGGTCACGCCCCTCCAAAGAGTCTTTTAGAAATAAACAACAAGTTAACAACATATAATAAAACTAATTTATGCTCTAATGATCCATGTATGTGCTTTTGTGATGTGACCAACATACTTCTCAAGCGCATAGGTATCGACATATTGTATTATATCTCTCATGGTATACTAATGTTGATCATTTTCTCCAAGTCACTATGAACCTTCCCTAATGAGGGATCCTTTTTCACATTATCTGAGGCCTCTCAGAGGATAGTCCTTCATTCTGCTAACCAATCACATTGACCCTTTAGATTTCCATCTTCTATGAGTAAAGGTGGTAGTCCTCTGCCTGCTACATCTAAAAATCCTATGATCTCGTCTTTCAGTTCCTCATACAACTCTTTATATTCATTGGTCAAACTCTAGGAAAATACAAGAGTTTCATTATCAAGAGGGTTTCTTTGCTGCAACTCTATGCTCTTCTCATTCAATATTTCTCTTAATATTTTATGTTATTGAATGGCCTTATAACTCTTTGAATATGCCACCCAAAATCTCTCAGACCATTCTATGAAGTTTTTAAACCTTTTCTGCACTACTAGAGAAATTGTGTCAAATTTTGTATTCATATTATCAGATCTTAACTATTGATTCTCCATGCTTATCTTTTCATATTGTTCCTTTCACTGAGAGTTCTCTCCTTGAGCTTGAAAACTTTCATTTCTTTGGGAGCTTCCTTAACTACATCCTTTAGAGTATCATTCTCTCTAAGTAGCCTTTCAATTTTGACCTTGTACATATCTCTTTCCTTGATCAACATTTTAATCTGATCTTTATTTAGCTTGGAAATATTAATACCCAAGTCTGCAGTAGAAAGTTGACCAACCTATCCTACCTTTAAGGTCATTATGTGACTGAATTCTTTCTTAGTATCAATAATCATAGGCTTCTTGTGAGGAGGATACAAATCCCAAATTAGAAGGAATTTCTCATCAGGGTTATACCTTGATCCAGTATAGACCTTTGTCACTCCTTCTGGACTAAAATTTTTCTTTACCCCACTATCATGCAAGAAATTGTCAAATGCCAAAGTATAATTTATATTCCATCCTAGGAAGATCATTACACCAACATCCTCTAGTAGTAACCTTCCTCTTTTTGGGGTCATATTGTTCCCCTCAATCTCCACATCTTCTTTTAAAGTGTCAAACAACCAATTCTAATTGGCTAGAGTGATGTGTGCAAATGATTCTCTTATATTTTTAGCTTTTTATATACATGAAAGATTTGAATTTAGGATGCTTAATAAACTAATAATTTGAGACAAGGGATACATGGTCTATCTTCCTTGTATCCCCTTCCATCCATAAGTCTCACAAAATTCCCGCTCTCTTTCAAGAGCCTGATACTAATCAATTCTAGTTTTTAGAATATGATCCAATTGGTGATGAGGTACATCCTCATATGAGGTTTCATCACTAGCAGAAAATAAGAGTTGATTTTCTTGCATCTCTTTATTTTTTAATTCCATTTTCCTGTTACAATCATCAATGACTTTCTCTACTTTAGCCTCCTCAATATTATTGAGAATATCACCATGAGGGAAAGGTACATGGATATATCCACTTAAAGCTTGTTTCCTCCTAGCCCAATCAATATATCCCTCAAGATCAAACCCTTTTCTGGGAGAAACTTGTCTCATGTTGTAAGATGTCAATTTGTCCAAAATTTGGTCATAGCCTTCACTTATTATCATAGCGAAATATCCAAAACAAAATGACCCAAGTATAATTTTTTCTTGCAATGTGCACCTAGATTCACAACACTTGAGTAGTTTAATTTCCTAAAAATATCTAAATAGACAATCCTGTCAGGAAGAGTTTTGGGTAACATGAAAGGTGCCCTCTGTTGGTGTTTTTTATTGCTACCCCTGATTCTAAATGTCATTAATTTTCATCATGATTGTCAAATAACATAATGAAATCAATCGTTACTTTATCCACAAACTAAAGACAAGAAAATCGCAACATCAACAAGGTCACTATACCTTCTACACTTCAATCTCCATGAAATTTAGGCGGGTGTACCCTTATAATTCATCTACTTTCTCAAATAATTCTTATAAAACTTCCTCAGTAGATGACAACATGGATATTATAGATAAACCTCAATAATTCATCTGACAAACAAAGCACATGACAATTTTATATTTTCAGTTTGTTTCACCATACTTCTCATGAATCACATATGACCAGTGCCTAATCCATTTGGGTTATAGGGTCACATAAAATCAAAAAAATTTTGATAGAACAATTCATTAACTTCTCAACATGGAAATCAAAGAAAATACACCTTCCTTATAATTTCTTATTTCTATGGATGAGTATTATAAAATTTGCAAAAAATTATACTCTCATATTTAATCATCTAAGCATATTTAATTCTTTCCTTGAAAGATAGAAAAAGACAACAAACTCATTTATGATAACTCAGAGAGACAAATTGAGACAAATAGTTAATTTGTATTCAATTCACAAAGAGTTCAATTTGATACAAAGATATATCATCAACCTTTAATTGCTATTTTACTATCAAACACCATACACACTTCTCAGAGAATGCATATCTTAAAAAAATATTAAACTGTGTTTAACATAGACTGACATAACATCAAAAAAATGGGAACCCTTCACAAGTGATCTTGGAATTCCTTTTATAGACTAAGGAATGCAAAAGGCTTCAAATCACTTGGAACAAAATTTACAACTTAATCAACAGAAAGAAAGAAACAAGAACTAGGAACAGATAGAAAATACTTGAACTTGATCTTGGGAGATGAACTATAATTGAACTTTGGTGCCTTTATTTATTGATTATTTAGAATAACTTTGATATGTGTCCTGAATATCATCCACAAATACAACAAAAAAAATCAAGATACCTTTGAATTTAGTTATCCTCCCTGCTAGCACCACCCATGCGCCAAGTCATCTAACCTCTTGAACAAGATAAAAAAATCAACTTGAAGCCTTCTTTCCCGCCTTTAGAATCTTCTCCCATCTGGAAAATTCTTTATCTGCAGGCCAATTGAATCCCCTTACAACCTCCAGTTGTGTAATTGAATCCAACCAAAGAGAATCTATGACATCCCTTTCAAATGAAATTAACTTAGTGAAAACCATCTTAGTTCTAAAAGAGAGTCCATTATCTCATTTAAATTGTGAATATCAATGTCCTTGTCCATGTGTAGAAGCACCTTTGTATTCTTTGAAATCATATAAAATTCTTCTTGCTAGAAATAAATTGGTTTCAAATTACCATCCTTATCATAAATAGGGGAAATAATATATTGGTGAATTTCACCCAAAACCTTAAATTTATCCTTTATCAGTAGGTCCTTTTCTTTGAAAATTGCAGTCAAAGAATTTACAATTTTCACCATGTCTTTAGTTTCATTTATCTTACCAGGAAGATCAACTCTGTATTCTATGGCAGTATCCAATTTATCCATCAACAAATTCCTTCCTAACCACTCATTATATAAAGGTTCCAAAAGTAACAAAGCACCAACATATATATCACCAATATCTTTTAAATAAATGTGTAGGCCATGAAATACACTTATTTTACTCTTTAGGATATCAATCCTATTCTTCAACACTTCTATTAGAGCAATTATTTCTTCCATATTCTTTTCTTCCACAAGTTTCTCAATCTTGACTGCATAATCTTCTAGTTTGGCTTTTTCTTCAACAAGAACATGCAAATCTATAGAAACGAGAATTAAGTCTGTGTGAACTTTAATTTTATAAATCAACCATAGCTTTATTTTGAGATGACAATGAAATATTTGCAAGATTTTCATTCAGCTCCCCTATCTTCTCCTCCACAATAATATTCTTCATTATCACCTCCTCATATTTATTTGCAGGAGAGACTAATTGCTAATAAGTCTCTGTGTATTTCCATGACAGATCTTCTATTTTAGCTAAATTAATAAAATAAACCTATGTCATGAAGTTGACAATCTCAGTATACCATGTATTCTATAGATTCTAGATCATTTAGGCACCTCTTTTCTCTTCTTGAATATCGATCATATGGGGCTTATGAGTGGATGGGGCCAATGACTAGATTGCCAATGTTTTGGAATTTAGATCAAATCCTGATCCTCTTATTATATCACCAATCTTAAACTTATATCTTAAAAGTGGGCCTACCTACCTTCTTATTTGATCAATAATGAATGTAGATTTAAAATCCCAATCTAGAAACAACAACATTCCACTATTCTTTACAATAAATCTTGCTTGTTCCACTACTATCTTCTTTCTGTCAGGATCATATTCTTGGTGAGCCTTTATGATTTTCTCATTATTTTTATTTTCTTCCTCTCCCATATCCAAACTGACTCTCAACTCATTTTGCTTCAATTTCATTGAAAAAAATTTGAAATTATTTGTTTTAACAAAATCATCATCATTCAAGAAATCATTTGACATCATAATTCTCTCATTCATAGATAGTATACGAGGTAAATATGTTTCTCCAGTTCCTTCCTGATGTCCCTGCTCTCTGAGCTTCTTTCTAATCTCATGAAAATAATCTCCTTACTCAACAATAACTACCCTTACAAGGTCTCTCTTTACAATTGCCCTAGATTGATCAATTTTTTGCCTCTTAGAAAGTAGATCCTTAGTGGATTCAACTTAATCTCCACTCTCCACATCATACACATGTTATTCCAAAGGCCTCTTTCTTTGATAAAAGAATGATGAACTAAAATTGATTGAATGTTTGGAGATGTTAATTTGATGATCACCGAGCTACAAAAAGTTAATACAAGACATTAAATTAGTTAATGTATTGTATTGTCATTGATGTCAACTTGATGTAATCTGATTGGTTATATAAAAAGTGTCAAAGACTTAAAAAAACCAGAGAGATTAAGGTTATGATTTTAGTAATGCATAAAATTTTAGTATGCACTAAGTGACAACAAACACCGATGGTCAGTGCACCTCGACAGACAAAGAAACCTAAGGGAAAAGTCACAGTGATACCCGAGTAAGAAACCTGAGCAAGCATTACCGACAAGTAGAATCATAGTTTTACCCGATGGACAGAAAAACATGATGGATAGATAACCCTAATGGATAGACAACCCCGACAGAGATGCCCAAGGAGAACTGAAGTGTTAACCGAGCTAACAAGGAGTTAAACATCGAAAAGAACTAAAGTTTAGAAATGACAAAAGACTTAGCTGGAAAGATCTAAAGAAGGAGTTAAATGGTTGTTAATATTGTTTTCATAGACAAGTTAAAGAAAAAGATAAGCAATAGTTTTAAAGCTATTTTATTCCAGTTGTCTAAGAGAAATATACAGGATAAAGCTAAAGTAAAGCTTTAAAGAAAGAAAGGCGAGAATTGTGGATCACGCCAAGAAAAAGAAAGTCAAGGACTTAGAAATGGTGAAATAATGTCTATAAAGAGACAAGATAATTCATTGTGAATTAGGGGTGAATAGAGAAGAGGATGCTGAAGAGAAACTGATAAAGAAAGACTTCATACAGTCCTGATAAATCAAGCTGAAGAACAGAGCTAATATTTCTGTGGACACCGAGCAATAGAGAAGCACAACATCACTGAGAAGAAATAAGTGGAGAAAAGGTATTGAATGAAGACATTGATCAGAAAGGTATTATGAGCTTACAATAGATATGAACATCTGCAAATCATAGTTTTTTATATGAATAGATCATATACTATTTCAGTTTAACCATTGAATCAAAGAAGTCTCTTAACCGAGTAGGATCTAAAAAATCCTTTATATATTGAGATACATCCCAAGGAATATCAAAAGGTTAATTCATGAAGATAGCATAGTGAAATGCCAGATATCAAGTGACTAACTATTAGTGATAAATCCTCTAACAAGGTCGCACTTAACAGTGTATTTGTAACCTTTAATAGGGGTGGCTCTTCACCGAGCTCACTTCAGAAGAGTGAAATTTTTGGGTTACCGGTCCCAAGTGGTTTTTCCCTTAACAGGATTTCCACGTTAAAAATCCATGTGTCAAATGTGTTTATGAGTCATTGATTTCATTTTTTTCTTTACACATTACTAAAACAAGATTTATCGGTATACACTAAGTAATTTACTATATTTTAGTAAATGATAGACTGCTAATTGGTAAACAGTAAGAATAAGGTTTAACAATGAACTCTGAGCAGTAGTTATTTGATAAGATTATTTTAGGGCATTCATCTTGTAGGAATGAAGATAACTAGAGGCTTATAATTGTGGTAATAAGTTTTTGGGTTAATTTATTGAAATATTTTTGAGACCACTGATTCACCCCCCCTCTCAGTTATTATAACAATTGGTATCAAATCTTGTGTGCTTAGAAGGAAGGTTTTAATACCTAAGCAAAAGATCACAAGATGAGCAAATGAGATATGCCGAAGTTGAACAAGGACAAATTTGCATCATGGAAAAGCAGGATAAGATTCCACCTATCAGGTATTGGAAATGATGTTACTCAATACTTGGATACTGGATATGTGTTGCCTACAGGACCTCACACACTTGATAAATTAAGAGAAAAGTATGAGCATAATTCTATGATGATAGAACTTGCTTCCTCACTCTTCGATGCTGAATTTGAAGATGTCAAAATGTGCACCTTTGCAAAGAAAATGTGGGATAAATTGAAGCTAGTACATGGAGGAGATGCTAATGTAATAAGAGCTAAGGCAAAAATCCTAAGAGGTAAATTTGATGACCTAAGAATGAAAGAAGGAGAAATATAACTGAGTACAACTGTAGAATAAAAGAGGTAGTCAACGCTATCAGTAAGAATGGGTAATGACTCACCTTGTCCAGTTGAATGTAAAGGAGCCATAATGTTGAATAACCTGATCAAATGTGAAAATGCATACTGGGTAAAAGGACTTAATTATAATCTATTGAGTGTTTCATAGTTGAATACCACAGGTCACCGAGTAGCATTTGGGAAAAAAGGCAAATATCTTTAATGAATCAGGAAGGTTGATTGGAACTGGTGAATAGACAAAAGGTAACCTATTCTATCTTGATGATATTAAAACCACTTATTTAATGGATAGAAATGAAGGCATATGGTTGTGGCATCAAATATCATGTCATGTGAATTTTGATAACATTATTAAGATAAGAAATAAAAGGAAAGTAAGAGCCTTACCAAGCATGTCAAAGCCTGAGCATATCATGTGTAAGAATTGTCAAAAAGGTAAAATGACAAAGTATAGTTTCAAGAGCAAAACCCATACATCTAATGCTATTCTAGAATTAGTCCATACTGATCTATGTGGACTCATGAGGACAAAGAGTTAATATGGTGATAGATATTTCATTCTATTTGTTGATGATTATTCTAGAATGATGACAGTTATGTTTCTAAAAGAAAAATTAGAAGCATTCAAGATGTTTAAATGGTACAAAGCTATGTTAGAAAAACAAAGTGGTAAGGAATTGAAATTCTTAAGATTATATAGAGGAGGAGAATTTTTTTCTAATGAATTCACTAACTTTTTCAATGAGCATAGAATTAAAAGACATATTTCTGCACCAAGAACACCACATCAAAATGGGATTACTGAAAGAAGAAATAGATCCATTTCTAATTGTTCAAGAACACTGATGATTGAGAAAAGCATCACTCAAACATTCTGGAGGGAAGCTGTCAGTACTGCTGTCTACACATGGAGCAAAGTACAATTGAAGAAAAACACCAAGAAGACACCCTATGAGCTATGGTATGGTTACACACCCAATGTAAGTTACTTTAAAATTTTTGGAAGTCAATGTTATATTTTGAAATAAGATAGAAATGGAAATCTTGACTCCAAATGTGAAGAAGCAATATTTCTATGGTATTCCACCAAGAGCAAGGCTTATAAATATCTTAACAAGTCCTCTAATAAAATCATTGAAAGTGCAAATATCAGAATAGATGAATATGTAGAAAAAAATGATGAGGAAAGGATAAAATAACCATAAGACTACAACAAGTTTGTTTAAACTGAAGAACCTGACACTCTGCCGAAGGAACAATGTATCACTCCTGAGCAACAAAACATTGCACCCGAGCATCAGGCTAAAAATACCAAAAATCAAGAAATTGCTCTAAATGATGTTCTGAGTGATGGAGATCAGAATGAAGGTCAAAATGATGTAAAAAGAACTAAACTAATACTTCCAAAGTATGTCAAAATAGATCATCCACAAAACTATATCATAGGAGACAAGAAGGTTGGAATGAGAACAAGAAGTAAGTCACTGAACACTAGATGTTTAATTTGTGATTTTGAGCCTAAATCTGTTAATAATGCACTAGAAAATGAAGAATGGGTTAGTGATATTAATGAAGAAATCGAATAGATTAAGAAGAACATAACATGGACATTAGTACCAAGACCAGATGACAAGAATGTCATTGGTACCAAATGCATATTCATAAAAAAGCTGAATGAGAATGGAGAAGTCACAAGGAACAAAGTAAGGTTAGTATGTAAGGGGTATGCACAAGAAGAAGGTATTGACTATGGTGAAACCTTTGCACCAATTTCTATACTAGAAGGAGTAAGAATTTTACTTACTTATGCCGCATTCAAAGGATTCAAGGTATACCAAATGGATGTCAAATCTGCATTCCTAAATGGAATACTAGAAGAAGAGGTATACATTGAACAAACATAAGGGTTTGTTGATCCAGACAAGAGAAACATGGTTTATAGACTACACAAAGCCTAGTATGGATTGAAACAAGCACCTAGAGCCTTGTATGAAAGACTTTACTCCTATCTCATAAGCATTGGATTTGTTAGAACAAGTGAAAATAACAATCTGTAACTAAAAGAAGACACTGATGAAAATATTTTGATTGCTGAAATATTTGTTCATGATATCATATTTGGGGGTAATGATATGTGTAACCACCTGAATTTGGTCTATTCTAACTATAGACCCTATTTTACCTAAGTGTGATCATACCCTCGATTATGTCCAAACGACCCTGTTACTGCTTGGCATAATTCTTTAAATCAATTTAATGTCCTAGGTGATTTTTATCACTGATTTATATTAACTATTATAGACATGTAATTCAAATCAATTTCGACCAATCAAATCAAACCAAAATCAAATATGGCTATAATATTTAATTATAAAGGAATTAAATAAATCCCTAAATCAAATACCCACTTGCAAATAACCCATTCCCCTAGCCTATTTAACTTAATGGCTATAGTCCCATAATTATTAAAGAGAAATTAAATTGTTTAAATAAATAATTCCTATATTTCTAAATGAATTAAATAAGTTTATTTCATTTATTAATATTCCCCTAAACCCCAACCTAACCTATCTCAACCACTTCTACTTTGGGTTCTAACCCTTCTCAACCCATTCACCCATGCTAATCTAATCCTAATCCTAAATTCTAGTCTAACCCACCTCCTAATGTTGTCACATTCCATTAAGGAATGCTTAACAACTCAACCCACTTGAGAAAGTCCACTTTCTCAAGCTGGACTCTCTTAAAAGTCCATTTTCTCAAGCCACTCTCTTACATCCTCCCTTACCTCTTTAAGGCCTTCATTAATATGAAGACCTTAAGCCTATGTCTCTCCCATGCCTTATTAATGCCTTGTGCATTAATGGCTCTTACATATTCATTTATGAGTCTCCAAATTCATAAATGAACCTTGTCCCCCCCCCTCTCTCTCTCCCATTCTTCTATAAATAGAAGCCTATTTTGAGAGCAAATAAGCCTTCACCTTAGATCAAAAATACATTGTTATGCTGTTAGATTCATCCTAGATTCATATTTCATCTAT
>MU227639.1:487895-523384 GCA_018584345.1 Thuja plicata | reverse complement strand
CCTTGTCCCCCCCCCCTCTCTCTCTCTCTCTCTCCCATTCTTCTATAAATAGAAGCCTTTTTTGAGAGCAAATAAGCCTTCACCTTAGATCAAAAATACATTGATATGCTGTTAGATTCATCCTAGATTCATATTTCATCTATTATACCATGCTAGTTCATTATTTCCATTTCATCTTTTAAAGCTAGATTGCATGCTTTTTCACATTTTTAGTTTAAATTTGAATCAAATCCTTCATGCTAAAATAGTATTGGTCACTGATTTGAAGCATATTCTGAGGGATAAATATGCAACTAATTACACTCTTTCTAATTAGAAGGCAATAGGCCGATATTAGTGGTTTTTAACATTTTGACTAACCATTTGAACTAATGCAATGACCTATTGAGTGTTTGTGTTGTTTTCAATAGGTACCCATTTACACACACACAATATGTTATGTAATCATTTGCTAATGAAATGAGCAAAGAGTTTGAGATGTCAATGTTTGGGGAGATCAAATTCTTTCTTGGTCTACAGATTTTTCAACAAGATGCAGGCATATATATCACACAGTCCAAATACATAAAGGAAGTGCTGAAGATATTTAAAATGGAAGATTCCAAGCTAGTTGGAACACCTATGGAAACCAGATGCAAGCTAAAAAAAGAAGACAAATCAAATGAGGTAAATCAGACCTTGTATAGATCAATGATTGGAAAACTAATGTATGTTTTTCATACTAGACTAGATATAGCACATGCAGTTGGAATAGTTGCAAGATTCTCTGTTAATCCCAAAGAATCACACATGATTGTTGTCAAAAGAATTATGAGATATCTAAAGAACACCAAGGAATATGGATTATGGTATAAAAGAGAAGGAAAATTTGAGCTTCAATTCTATAAGATGAAGATTGGGCTGGAAACTTAGATGATAAAAAGAGCACAACTAGAGGAGCATTCTTCATGGGTGATAGACTTGTCACATGGATCAGTAAGAAGCAAGGATGCATCTCACAATCTACTGGAGAAGCATAATATGTGGCTGCTATTGCAAACTTCTCTAACATTGCATGGATCAAATAGTTACTGGAAGGTATGAATATGAAAATTCTTGAACCAGTGATTATCTAATGTGATAATACTAGTGCAATAAACATTTCTAAGAATCTAGTCATGAATGCTAAGACTAAGCATATTGCAATAAATTATCATTACTTAAGAGAAAAAGTGAGGGAGAAAGAGGTGATACTAGAATATGTTCAATCCAAGGAATAATTAACTGACATATTCATAAAGCCATTGCCTAAAGATATAGTTGAGTACCTAAGAAAGAGACTAGGGGTCCGACCCTTGTCTATTGGTCAGTAAGATGACTAGGAGGCTATATCAGCGTACACATAATCAGAAGATCATTCATATTGATGTAAGAAAAGAGATGGACTACAAAGATACATCAGTACACAACAAGGTACATATCTGCACCGAACACCAGAGTCATTGTAGTGCTGAAGGATAAGGAAATTCAAGGAGTATATTATAAAAAGGTGAAACGATATACTTTGGCATTGTTGTCAAAGGGAGAGATGTAACCTTTAAGGGAGATAATATCCAAAGGGAGAGATTATATATGAAATATCCATCATAATTATTCTATCATAATTATCCTAAGGGAGAGATGACTTGAGATTACTTGAGAGAGAATTATCCCGAGGGAGAGAGTATACCTATATTGCTGTCAAAGGGAAAAAGAGATGATCAAGAAGAGGAACATTCAAAGGGAGAGAAAACATCAATGAAGATATTCTACAACACAGGGAGAGATAGAAAAACAAGATTGCTACATCTATCTAGTAAAGGGAATGAAGATTGAAGAAATCACTCTGTAAGAAACAAATCTAAGCTAGAAGAGCTTACCGAGAGCCAAACATTTGTATTGGTTATAGAACAATAAGATTGGTAGATTGATGAACTACAACTAAAATATTTTGTATTGTATTAGTAGTAATGTAGTGTGTTGACATCAATGACAAAGGGAGAGTTTGATGAACTATAACTGATTGAATGTTTGAAGATGTTAAGTTGATGATCACTGAGATGTAGAAAGTTAATGCAAGATATTAAATTAGTTAATGTATTGTATTTTCATTGATGTCAACTTGATATAATCTGATTGGTTATATAAATAGTGTCAAAGACTTTAAAGAACCAGAGAGATTAAGGTTATGTTTTCAATAATGCATAAAATTTCAGTATGAACTAAGTGAAAACAAACACCAATGGTCAGTGCACCCTGATGGATAGAGAAACCCAAGAGAAAAGTCACAGTGATACCTAAGCAAGAAACCCGAGAAAGCATTACTATCAAGAAGAATCATAGTGTTACCCGATGGACAGACAACCCCGATGGATAGACAACCCTGACAGAGATGCCCGAGGAGAATTGAAATGTTGACCGAGCTAATAAGGAGTTAAACACTGAAAATAATTGAAGTTTAGAAATGACAAAAGACTTAGCTAGCAAGAGCTAAAGGAATTAACTGGTTGTTAATATCATTTTCATCGACAAGTTAAAGCCAAAGATAAGAAAGAGTTTTAAAGCTATTTTATTCCAGTTGTCTAAGAGAAATCTACGGGATAAAATTGAAGTAAAGATTTAAAGAAAGAAAGGCGAGAATTGTGGATCACGCCAAGAACAAGAAAGTTAAGGAATTAGAAATGGGGAAATCATGTCTATAAAGAGACAAGCTAATTCATTGTGAATTAGGGGTGAATAGAGAAGAGGAAACTGAAGAGAAAATAATGAAGAAATACTTCATACAGTCCTGGTCAATCAAGCTGAAGAACAGAGCTAATATTTCTACAGACATTGAGCAACATAGAAGAACAACATCATCGATCAGAAAGAAGTGGAGAAAAGGTATTGAATGGAGAAATTGATCAGAAAGGTATTATGAGCTTATAGTAGATTTGAACATATGCAAAGCATAGTTGTTTATATGAACAGATCATATACTGTTTCAGTTTAACCATTGAATTAGAGAATTCTCTTAACCGAGTAGGATGTAAACAAATCCTTTATAAATTGAGATACATCCCAAGTAGTATCAATAGTTTAATTCATGAAGACAACATAGTGAAATTCCAAATATCAAGTGATCATCTGTTAGTGATAAATTCTCTAACAAGGTTGCACTTAATAGTGTGTTTGTAATCTTTAACAGGGTTGGCTCTTCACCGATCTCACTTCAGAAGAGTGAAAATTTTGGGTTATCGGTCCCAAGTGGTTTTCCCCTTAACAAGGTTTCCACATTAAAAATCCATATGTCAAATGTGTTTATGAGTCATTTCTTTCATTGTTTTCTTTACACATTACTAAAATAGGATTGATCGGTATACACTAAGTAATTTACTGTATTTCGGTAAATGATAGACTGATAATCGATAAACAGTAAGAATAAGGTTTAACAGTGAACTCTGAGTAGTAGTTATTTGATAAGATTATTTCAGGGCATTCATCTTGTAGGACTAAAGATAACTAGAGGCTTATAATTGTGGTAATGAGTTTTTGGGTTAATTTATTGGAATATTTTTGAGGCCACTGATTCACCCCCCTCTTAGTTATTCTAACAGAGAATACATATTCTGGCTTTTGTCTCTCAATAACCATCTCCTTTAACTGTGACATTTGTCCCATCAGGACCTCATAATATCTCAACATGCTTTCAATTCTGTTTAAATAAGACTCTTCAAGATAGAAACCTAAGAAATTTGGATCCATCTTCATAAACTCAACCTCAACCCTCATCAAATAATTCATTTTCCTTCTTCTCTCTTGAACAAAACTCTTCTCCATTGGGTTTTTTATAACATCATCATCATCTAAGGGTTCATGGTCTTTAATTGTATCCCAAGGGGTCATCTATTTTTCTGCAACCTTTATAAAACCCTATGGATCAAAAAACCCTGGTGTAATAATGACTAGCCTTTATTGTTTGAAGAAGTCATTAATTTTTCAAAGGCTTTTCCCCCAAAAGTGAAATCATTTACAACCTATAATCTAGGAAGACAAGTTCCCTTCCTATGTGCTTCTAAATACTCTTTGTCCACAAGATTAAATTTCCAAATAAATTCCATGTAATCAATCCTAGGAGGTAAACATTTAGGGAGAACATATGGAGGTTGAGGACACCCATATATTCTAATAACAGTAAAATTTTGAAAAAAGTAGAGGTCCCCCAGTTATGAGAAATAGGTCAATTTGTCACAAAATTCCTTGGTCTCAAAATTATCCTTAATTTAATCAGTAATCTGTCCTTTTTGGTTCTTAACATCTCTAGAATAGGCAACACATACCAATTTTCAAAATACAGAAAAGAAGAAAGATAAGTACTACTTCCCACACATGGGTCCACCTTTGTATATGCTATTAAAGTATCTTCTATACAAGAAATGAGAGCAGTAGCAAACAATAATGTCACTCTAGATAGTATGGTTGGTAGACTGATTTCATTTGAGATAAATAACTTTGATAATAATATCTTACCATCTATTGAGTCTGAATTCAAATCTTCTTTGAAAATAAGTAAGCCAAGTCATAAACACACTATGATAAATGATAGTGAAAGTGATAGTGATGACCAAGATCTTGATGAGATTGAAGCACTTATGGCTAGAAGATTTTAGAGAGGCAAAGGTAGATACAAAGGTAAATTACCACTTGTATGTTTGAATTGTAAAGAGATTGGACACTTTTCTACTAGATGTCCTAATAAAAGAAAAGATGACAAAATTAATGACAAATATTATGAAAAGAAGTTTCATAGAAGTGACAACAGAGATTACCAAAGAAATCAAAAATATGATAGAAGAGATACCCAAGACTACAAGGACAAAGGGAAGAAAGATTGTTACCTATCTGAGAACAGAGCTGGAGATACTGACATCAAATTTGATGAAGACATTGAGATGGTATTTGTGGCCATGAAGGATGATTCAGAAAAAGAAGAAAGGTATGTAGAGACTACACTCATATCTAAGGTAAGGTTAGTAAGAATGATGTCTGGATTATAGATAGTGGCTACACTCACCACATGACCGACGATAAACAAAAGTTTGAAACTTTTGAGTATTATAATGGTGGATGAGTAAGAATGGGTAATGACTCACCTTGTCCAGTTGAAGGTAAAGGAACAATAATGTTGAATAACCTGATCAAATGTGAAAATGCATACTGGGTAAAAGGACTTAATTATAATCTATTGAGTGTTTCATAGTTGAATAACACAGGTCACCGAGTAGCATTTGAGAACAAAAAGGCAAATATCTTTAATGGACTAGGAAGGTTGATCGGAACTGGTGAATAGACAAAAGGTAACCTATTCTATCTTGATGATATTAAAACCACTTATTTAATGACTAGAAATGAAGACATATGGTTGTGGCATAAAATATTATGTCATGTGAATTTTGATAACATTATTAAGATAAGAAATAAAATGAAAGTAAGAGACTTACCAAGCATGTCAAAGCCTGAGCATATCATGTGTAAGAATTGTCAAAAAGGTAAACTGTCAAAGTCTAGTTTCAAGAGAAAAACCCATACATCTAATGCTATTCTAAAATTAGTCCATACTGATCTATGTGGACTCATGAGGACAAAGAGTTACTATGGTGATAGATATTTCATTCTATTTTTTGATGATTATTCTAGAATGATGACAATTATGTTTCTAAATGAAAAATCAGAAGGATTCAAGATGTTTAAATGGTACAAAGCTATGGTAGAAAAACAAAGTGGTAAGGAATTGAAATTCTTAAGATCAGATAAAGGAGGAGAATTTTTTTCTGATGAATTTACTAACTTTTGCAATGAGCATAGAATTAAAAGACATGTTTCTGCACCAAGAACACCGCATCAAAATGGGATTGCTGAAAGAAAAAATATATCCATTTTTGATTGTGCAAGAACATTGGTGATTGAGAAAAGCATCACTCAAACATTTTGGAGGGAAGCTGTCAGTATTGTTGTCTACATATTGAACAAAGTACAATTGAAGAAAGACACCAAGAAGACACCCTATGAGCTATGGTATGGTTACACAGCCAATGTAAGTTACTTCAGAATTTTTGGAAGTCAATGTTATATTTTGAAAGAAGATAGAAATGGAAAGCTTGACTCCAAAAGTGAAGAAGGAATATTTCTAGGGTATTCCACCAAGAGAAAGGCTTATAAATATCTTAACAAGTCCTCTAACAAAATCATTGAAAGTGCAAATATCAAAATAGATGAATATGTAGAGAAAATGATGAGGAAAGAAGAAAAGAACCAGAAGACTAAAACAAGTTTATTTAAACTGAAGAACCTGACACTCTACCCAAGCAACAGTGTATCACTCCCGAGAAACAGAACATTGCACCTGAGCATCAGGCTGCAAATACTAAAAAATCAAGAAAATGCTCTAAATGATGTTTCGAGTGATGGAGATCAAAATGAAGGTCAAAATGATGAAAAAAGAACTAAACTAATACTTTCCAAGTATGTCAGAAGAGATCATCCACAAAACTAGATCATAGGAGACAAGAAGGTTGGAATGAGAACAAGAAGTAAGTCACTGAACACTAGATGTTTAATTTTTTATAATGCACTAGAAAATGAAGAATGGGTCAGTGATATTAATGAAGAAATATAACAGATTGAGAAGAACATAACATGGACATTAGTACCAAGACCAGATGACAAGAATGTCATTGGTACCAAATGCATATTAAAAAAAAACTTGAATGAGAATGGAGAAGTCACAAGGAACAAAGCAAGGTTAGTATGTAAGGGGTATGCACAAGAAGAAGGTATTGACTATGGTGAAACCTTTCCACACATTGCTAGACTAGGAGTAAGAATTTTACTTATGCTGCATTAAAAGGATTCAAGGTATACCAAATGGATTTTAAATTTGCATTCCTAAATGGAATACTAGAAGAAGAGGTATACATTGAACAACCATAAGAGTTTGTTGATCCAGACAAGAAAAACATGGTTTGTAGACTACACAAAGCCTTGTATGGATTGAAACAAGCACCTAGATCCTGGTAGGCAAGACTTCACTCCTGTCTCACAAGCATTGGATTTGTTAGAACAAGTGAAAATAACAATCTGTATTTAAAAGAAGATACTAATGAAAACATTTTGATTGCTGAAATATTTGTTCATGATATCATATTTGGGGGTAATGATATGTTATGTAAATCATTTGCTAATGAAATGAGCAAATAGTTTGAGATGTAAATGTTTGGGGAGATCCAATTCTTTCTTGGTCTACAGGGTAAAATCACAATAATCTATCACCCTTTTACAAAGGAAAAGATTAACATCACCAAAACTGTAAAACTTCAAGGGCATAAAAGTCACATTTCTGTTGAGAATTTGAAGATGATGTAAACTGAAGAAATGCATGAAATAGGATGAATTATATGTCTATAATTTTTTTAAAAAATTGAACCAAATTTAATATGTTTTTTTGAAATTTTTAGGTCTATTTTTATTTTCCTGAAAATACTGTAAATCAAGGAGTTTACTTCCCGCCAAATCATTATAAGTAAAACATTGTTTTTTCCTCCAATTTTAGAATATGTTTTAGATGACATGTATAGCTAGTGCAAAAAAAAAAGAAAGAAGTGTTTTCGATCTATAGTTTTCCCGTTATAAGTTTTCAAAGTCGAACTTACCTGAAATCAATAGTTTTTTGTCTCTCGCCTCTTTTCCCCTATCAAAACTATACCAAAAACCAAATAAATTACATATTATTGAAGAGGACTCTCTTGTCTAGTTTTTTCTATGATTTTAATTTTTTTTGAATTGATTTATCATTTTTTTATATTTTCAGAATCAACAACTGCTTGACTGTTAAAATACCTAATTTCAATATTTTTTAATTAAAATAGACTATGTCTAATTAAAATACTATAATATATATATGAGGATATTCTTGACTCTGATCTCTACAAAAGGGTATTTTTGTATTTTTAGAAAAATATTTTTAAAAAGACTGGGAGTTATTGAAACGATACTTTTTCTAAATAATTTTATTTCTATGGTAATTGGACTCAAAGTGGTATAAAACATACATTTAATTGACATTTCCATTTGGAAAAGTTAAAGAACTTATCTAACTTAGCTAGACTATATGTTTGACCAAAATTAATTTTTGTTAGAAATACTAAAATTTAGCGCTGCTGACAAGTTAGCCTAAAAGGTGACAGATTATTATGCTTTTACCCTACAGATTCTTCAACAAGATGCATGCATATATATCACACAGTCCAAATACATCAAGGAAGTGCTGAAGATATTCAAAATGGAAGATTCCAAGCTAGTTGTAACACCTATGGAAACCAGATGTAAGCTAAAAAAAGAAGACAAATCAAATGAGGTAAATCAGACCTTGTATAGATCAATGATTGGCAAACTAATGTATGTTGTTCATACTAGACCAGATATAGCACATGC
The DNA here is from genome assembly GCA_018584345.1 of Thuja plicata. Lineage (NCBI taxonomy): Eukaryota > Viridiplantae > Streptophyta > Pinopsida > Cupressales > Cupressaceae > Thuja > Thuja plicata. The sequence continues at coordinate 514,897 of MU227639.1, read as the reverse complement.
AGTTGGAATAGTTGCAAGATTCTCTGCTAATCCCAAAGAATCACACATGACTGCTATAAAAAAAATTCTGAGATATCTAAAGAACACCAAGGAATATGGCTTATGGTATAAAAGAGAAGACAAAATTGAGCTTCAAGTCTATATAGATGCAGATTGGGCTGGAAACTTAGATGAAAAAAGAGCACAACAGGAGGAGTATTCTTCATGGGTGACAAAATTGTCACATGGATCAGTAAGAAGCAAGGATGCATCTCACAATCTACTGGAGAAGCATAATATGTGGCTGCTACTGCTGCAAATTGCTCTAACATTGCATGGATCAAACAGTTATTGGAAGGTATGAATATGAAAATTCTTGAACCAGTGATTATCTAATGTGATAATACCAGTGCAATAAACATTTCTAAGAATCTAGTCATGAATGCTAAGACTAACCATATTGCAATAAAGTATCATTACTTAAGAGAAGAAGTGTAAAAGAAAGAGGTGATACTAGAATATCTTCAATCCAAGGAACAATTAGCTGACATATTCATAAAGCCATTGCCTAAAGATACATTTGAATACCTGTGAAAGAGACTAGGTGTCTGACCCTTGTCTATTGGTCAGTAAGATGACTAGGAGGCTACATCAGCCTACACATAATCAGAATATCATTCATGTTGATGTAAGAAAAGAGATGGACTACAAAGATACATCAGTACACAACAAGGTGCATATCTACACCGAACACCAGAGTCATTGTATTGTTGATGGATAAGGAAATTCAAGGAGTATATTATAAAAAGTTGAAAGGACATACTTTGGCATTGTTGTCAAAGGGAGAGATGTAACCTGTAAGGGAGATAATATCCAAAGGGAGAGATTACATATGAAATATCCATCATAATTATTCTATCATAATTATCCTAACAGAGAGATGACTTGAGATGACTTGAGAGAGAAGTATCTTGAGGGAGAGAATATACCTATATTGCTATCAAAGGAAAAAAAGAGATGATCAAGAAGAGGAATAGTTAAAGGGAGAGAAAACATCAATGAAGAGATTCTACAACACAAGGAGAGACATAAATAGAAGATTGCTACATCTATACAGTAAAGGGAATGAAGATTGAAGAAATCACTCTGTAAGAAACAAATGTAAGCTAGAAGAGCTTACCGAGAGCCAAACATTTGTATTGGCTATAGAACAATAAGATTGCTAGATTGATGAAATACAACTGAAATATTTCATATTGTACTAGTAGTAATGTAGTGTGTTGCCATGAATGCCAAAGGGAGAGATTGATGAAATATAACTGATTGAATGTTTGAAGATGTTAAGTTGATGATCATCGAGCTGCAGAAAGTTAATGCAAGACATTAAATTAGTTAATGTATTGTATTGTCATTGATGTCAACTTGATATAATATAATTGGTTATATAAATAGTGTCAAAGACCTTAAAGAACCATAGAGATTAAGGTTATTCTTTCAATAATGCATAAAAGTTCAGTATGCACTAAGTGACAACAAACACTGATGATTAGTGCACCCTCACAGATAGAGAAACCTGAGAGAAAAGTCACAGTGATACCCGAGAAAGCATTACCAATGAGAAGAATCACAATGTTACCCGACGGATAGACAACCCTGACGGAGATACCCGATGAGAAATGAAGTGTTGACCGAGCTAATAAGGAGTTAAACACCGAAAAGAATTGAAGTTTAGAAATGAAAAAAATACTTAGGTGGCAAGAGCTAAAGAAGGATTTAACTGGTTGTTAATATTGTTTTGATTGACAATTTAAAGCCAGAGATAAGCAAGAGTTTTAAAGTTGTTTTATTCCAGTTGTCTAAGAGAAATCTATGGGATAAAATTGAAGTAAAGCTTTAAAGCAACAAAGGCGAGAATTGCGTATCACACCAAGAACAAGAAAGTCAAGGACTTAGAAATGGGGAAATCATGTCTATAAAGAGACAAGCTAATTCATTGTGAATTAGGGGTGAATATAGAAGAGGACACTAAAGAGAAACTAATGAAGAAATACTTCATACAGTCCTGATCAATCAAGTTGAAGAATAGAGCTAATATTTCTGTGGACATCGAGCAACATAGAAGAACAACATCACTGATCAAAAAGAAGTGGAGAAAAGGTATTGAATGGAGACATTGATCAGAAAGGTATTATGATCTTACAATATATGTGAACATCTGAAAAGCATAGTTGTTTGTTTTTTAGTGATAAATCCTCTAACAAGGTTGCACTTAACAGTGTGTTTGTAACCTTTAACAGGGTTGGCTCTTCACCGAGCTCACTTCAGAAGAGTGAAAATTTTGGGTTACTGGTCCCAAGTGGTTTTTCCCTTAACAGGGTTTCCACGTTAAAAATGCATATGTCAAATGTGTTTATGAATCATTTCTTTCATTTTTTTCTTTACACATTACTAAAATAGGATTGATCGGTATACACTAAGTAATTTACTGTATTTTGGTAAATGATAGACAGATAATCGGTAAACAGTAAGAATAAGGTTTAACAGTGAACTCCGAGTAGTAGTTATTTGATAAGACTATTTCAGGGCATTCATCTTGTAGGACTAAAGATAGCTAGAGGTTTATAATTGTGGTAATAAGTTTTTGGGTTAATTTATTGGAATATTTTTGAGGCCACTGATTCACCTCCCCTCTAAGTTATTTTAACAAAGAATACATCTTCTGGCTTTTGTCTCTGAACAACCATCTCCTATAACTGTGACATTTGTCCCATCAGGACCTCATAAGATCTCAACATGCTTTCGATTATGTTTAAATACGAATCTTCAAGATAGAAACCTAAGAAATTTGGATCCATCTTCATAAACTCAACCTCAAACCTCATCAAATAATTCATTTTACTTCTTCTCTCTTGAACAATACTCTTCTCCATTGGGTTTGTTATAACATCATCATCATCTAAGGGTTCATGGTCTTTAATTGTATCCCAAGGGGTCATCTATTTTTATGCAACCTTTATAAAACCCTATGGACCAAAAAACCCTAGTGTAATAATGACTAGCCTATATTGTTTGAAGAAGTCATTAATTTTTCAAAGTCTTTTTTCCCAAAAGTGAAATCATTTACAACCCATAATCTAGGAAAAAGAGTTCCCTTCCTATGTGTTTCTAAATACTCTTTGTCCAATAGAGTAAATTTCCAAATAAATTCCATGTAATCAATCCTAGGAGGTAAACATTTAGGGAGAACATATGGAGGTTGAGGACACCCATATACTCTAATAATAGTAAAATTTTGAAAAATTAGAAGTCCCCCAGTTATGAGAAATAGGCCAATTTGGTACAAAGTTCTTGGGTCTCAAAATTATCCTTAATTTAATCACTAATCTATCCTTTTTGGTTCCTAACATCTCTAGAATAGGCAACACACACCAATTTTCAAAATACAAAAAAGAAGAAAGACAAGTACTACTTCCCACACACAGGTCCACATTTGTATTGGAGATGATAAACCAAGCTCCTCCTTTTGAAAAATGACTTCTTTGTCCATCTGGTCATTATTGAAGTACAAAATCAAGTGCATCAATATTGAATAATGTTTGAAAGTAATGACATTATTATCCTTTTTGTTTTTCAATCAAAGCTTCATGAATTTTATTGACCACATACCCTACATAATCATAGTTAGTCATTACCTCTGGATGTTGGATATTCATAGCCATAAAAAATAATTCTACAGAGACTATGCCTTCTCAGTCAAAACCCAATTCCTTTCACAACCCATACACCGTGCATTGCAAATAAAAGTGTAACTTTATCAAATCACAGGGCACATCTATATCATCTAGGATTGGTATCAATTTTCTATCAACCCAAGACATGTACCAAGGGATATAATTATTTTTAATACCTTTTTGTGGGCCTCATAATTTATATTCTCTTTATCCAAATCAATATATGTACAAGTGACACTAGATATTTGAAATGCTGCCACAAAATTATTCTGTTTATATTTAGTCAGGCCGACTTTTGTTTCCTTCTGATAACCCTAGTCACACAGCAATACGCCTTCGCCAATTTCCTTACTAAGTCCACATCCATGTACACATCAAGAACAACCATATTTTCCATGTTAATATCCCAAAGATTTGACATTGGAATCCTCTTAACTTTGTTATTCCAAAAATAATGAAAAAGAAAAGCTCCAGAGGCATTAAGGGTTTATGGGTTTCTACATTGGCTACACACATATTTCCATGCATATTCATTCATAGAAAAGCTGTTCGAAGTCCCTGGTAAAAGGTCTATGAATTCTTCTGAAAATTTCTTTGCCTTTTCCTTCTTCTCTTCCACCTTAGAGCCAGCACTAGTCATTGCCTCACTCATATTTATAATTAACAAAAACCACAATCAACTCAGAAATATAACTGATACTGTTAAGAACCAACACTATCTCACAATTTAGATACCTTAAATCACCTTTCGTACTCATACCAAGACTATGAGAGGAGATTGCAATTATGCAAAAATCTTCAATACAAACATGCTTTTTATAAAATTTTTGAGTTGAAGTTTAGTGGCCGTTATCTCCACCATCAATTTTCTACATTCAACCATCGAACCTTGGAATGTATCTGTGTGAATTAATTTGAGTTATCGTTGGTATGGATGTAAAATTTGAAAATATACCCACATGGAATTAAAATTTGAAATTAGCAGTGAAAGACATAAAGAATTAGCATGGAAATCCATGATTTGTTCAACCTCTTTTTCTCTTTTACATCTCAGCAATATCCTGACAAAACCACTCAGACATGTGGTGCATTGTCACAACTCTCGGCCCAAATGACTAATCTTTATAATAGCTCATGATCTAGAAACAAGCCATCAACAGTTCAATCTCAAACTCTCCAAATGAAAATGTTAAGGCTTAAAAACCTTGTGATCTAGTGACCAAGGCAATCAAATCACCCATCGCTAACTCTCCAACTAAAAATATGAAGACTTAACTCTAGCAAGATAGCGAGCATTAGCCAAAACCGATTGTTTCAAATTCTCAAGCATTTTATTTTATATCCACTAACCATCGATAATTAGAGATAACCTTCCACCCTTAAAACTTTTGCGACATGGCGACTGCTTGCTAACTCTCCATCTGTAAAACAAAATTTTGTTACAAACTGAGACCTAGAAATTACTTAAAACTTAACTTTATACCATTTGAAATCCTCCACGTGGAAGTCACTCACCAATTCCCCAAGAAAAATATCTTTCATCCTGCGAGCTCACATCAAAGTATTATTTAGTCACCTAGATGGATATGTGGCATCATATCACTAACTCTCGAACTGACAACACTTAACTTCACATAACTGTATGAGATGGTGATAAATTAAAATTTTAACCACTAACATGCTACTCGCCAACTCATGAGTTAACAACACTAACCGTTAAAAAACTTGCAAGCTAGCAACGACCCAAAACTATGACATATAAAAATGCACTTGGTAGCTCGCGGGTTTTAACATAAATTTATTACTGGAACTTGAGACTTAGTGATAAACAAAAATATAATAGATAAACCTTTTGGACCAAACTTAATGATGAAATGTACAAATGAGATAATGACAACTCGATACATCTAGATGATTTTGAAGAAAAAATGACAGTGGGGCAACCAAATAAACAAGTCCTCCACTTGGTAAACAAATATTTTACCTCCTACACTCTACAAACACATCATGGGGAAAATTTAAAACTAAGACCAAACTTCATCACAGACTTGATATGTAACAAGAAAAAACATGGAAGATATCCAACATTTTGCAGTACCTCAAGTGGCTCTTTTTGGGGATTGTTGAAAGTCAGTTCAACTTAAGAAACCAAAAAATCTCTGGAGAAGCATAGTAAACTAAAATACACTACCAAAAGAAAACACACCCTAAATATATACATATATGCAAATTACTGTGCATGGATTATGAGTTTTTTATTTTCATGCAATGAAAAGCTTCAGGAATTGTCCGTGCACTAGCAATTCCTGAATTTCAGCATTCATGCTCTATACAAAATATGAATGCATCTCATGGAATTCTAAAATAACATAAGGGCCCAATCATAGTGATTCTAATATCCCATGTTTAACTTTATCCTAAATTCTTACATTCCACATGAGCACCATATCATTGACTTGAAATTTTCTATCATCGACTCTTTTGTCAAACAAATATTTCATTTGTTGTTGCAATTTAATATTTTTTTTCCGAGCCTCAATTCTTTTACCATCCAAATCTAGAAGATTCATAATTCTATCCTTCATTGGTTCACATATATCACTTTCTTCCTCCGGGATGAATTTTTATGAAGGTAATAAATTATTCAAAGGCAATCTAGCATGTGTTCCATATACTAACTCAAATGGAGATACACCAATTCCTTTCTTCACTGCCACTCGATTAGACCATAAGGCTAGCTTTAGTTTTGAATCCCAATATTTTTTATTGTTCTCCAATTTCCTTTTAATAATATTCATTAGGATTTTATTACTGAACTTAGCTTGTCCATTTCCATGAGGATTGTAACGAGAAGAATAACTAATAGTTATTCCATATTTAGCACAAAATATTTGAATTCCTCTAACCTAAAATACATAGCATTATCCATAACCAATTTGATGGGAAGTCCAAACCTTGTAAGAGTATTATTCATCAGAAAAGTCATGACCACTTTTCTTGTGGCTTGTTTGGTTGGTATTTCTTCAATCCAATTTGTAAAATAATCTGCAGCCACCAAAATCCATCTATGACTACCATTGGATTTTTCACCTTTCTCTCTAATAAATTCCATCCACCATTGGTAGAATGGACCCTCAACTTGAACTGGATTTAAAGGAAATGCGCCATCATATTTCAATTTTCCAAAAAACTTCTGACAAGGCTCACATTTGGCTACAAAACTGTTTGTGTCTATAAATTGTTAGGATTGAGTAGTATTGAGGGGGGGGGGGGGGGGGATTAGNGGGGGGGGTGAATTAGTATTACAACACTTTAAATTAAACTTAGAAAAATTCCAAATAAACCATAAGATTGATGAAATGAAAAGAACATAATAAAATAACACACAACTCATAACACTATTATTTGTTATCGAGGAAACCCTAGCCAAGGGAAAACCCCGGTGGGGGTGGTACCCAAAAGAATGAACTAAAGTATAATGTCCCTATTAGGAGACCTAGCCTTGTTAGGATCTATGTATTACATAGTAAATTTCCTTTTTAAAGGAATATCAACCCTATTAAAGGTATACAAAACTCTGTTAGGGGTGTACTGAGCTTACAACTCTTAAAACCAATACTTTTGTTATAAAGTGTTCTTAGTAATGAACAAAAATAAGCATCTCCAATGCTTAGATAGTTCTATTTGTATCTCTTAATAATATCTATCAACCTATGATCTCGCATCTACCATCAATCATCTCTAACATCACTTTCCACATCTTCACTTTACAAAATGTTCTTCATATATATATATATGTGTTACATCACTTAGTCGGCTCTCAAATACAATACAAAATAGAATAAATACTTATACAAAAAGTAAATATAATGTTGGTGCCCTTGTACTACCAAAGTATAGGTAATTCACAATAACAATCCAAATTAGCATGTTTGGATTCTATCTTACACTCCCTCAATCATCACGACTGTTCATCTGCTCTATTTCACTATTCCACTAACTTTGCATGTCTTCAAAACACTCTAAATCTCTGCGATCAACACCAAAACACAAGCGACCTTAACTAAAGGTCATGCATATCCCAAAGTGTCTTCCTCTAAGCTCACAAGTCATCAACTATCATATACAATTTTTGGTGTCCAAAACAATACTACTATACTCTGTACTTCTATTTCTTAGTCATTTTCAAGACTATATCTACAAAATTGTACTTAACTCCAAGAGATCATCATATCAGATGTGTTTCCAAAAATAAAAACCCTCAAGTGTCCCATATCACACCAAAAACATCACTTGCCAACAATCTCTCCCTTTGTCATTGATGGCAACACTTAGCAAAAAATGACTAAGTATCCCAACAAACACTAACTGTTCTCTTCTCTTTTCCTCTAATGAACTTTTACTTTTCTTTTCTTCTTTTCTCATTTTTCTTCTTTTCTCCCCCTTTGACAACAATGGAAAAGGTGTACCTAAAATTTACAAAAAAAAGTAGAATTCAGTGCTTACTCACTAGTTTTAGAACATATTGAAAGGAATCTTCCAAGATTTTCACTTCTTTATTCCATGTCTCTCTCAACAATTGAATAAAATGTATCAGTCCATTCAATGCATAGGATGAAGTCTCTACTTCTTTTAACTCCGTGGGCATAGAATTTTTCAACGAATCTGCAGTCTTCTCAATATCAGATAGATAAACTTCAAGAATTGATATCTTAGGAGTGATTAGACACTTTAGCAAACCAAATCTTGTCATTCCCTTTTTCTATATCCAAGAAATTCAACTTATCAAAAATCTTTGATACCTCTCTATCCATCTCCAATACAGATTGTGAGGAGGTCTCACAATTGTCCATCATTCTATCCATAGTATCCCTATCCTTCGTCATAATGTCTTCAATATTCTAAATGTGTCTGATAGGGTTCATAACATAGCTGTATAACATCCTTCCATGTGTGACACAACTCTTGACCTTTGATGTAGCTGATCTCAGAATTCCCAAGTCCCATGAAATAGACTAGCATACTTCCTTCAACTTCTTCTCTAGATATCTTTTTTTTGTCTTCTCTTCAGTGATCTTCACTAAGGACTCATAGTGACTATCAAAATCATCTAGCGCCATATTCAGATTCTATGCATCATCTTTTCCTTGAAAAACAATAGGTACTGGAAGTAGTTTATTCACAGTGTCAACTACTCTAGTAATTACCTTAGCCTTTTTGTCTCCTTTTTGCTCAAATATTTCTTTTGCCTTTGTGAATGCGATGAAGGATAGTCTCATCAATTCATCCTCATCCAAATTTTTAACATCTGTGATTACAAACTTATCCTTTCTTTCCAGCAATAGAATAGTGGATGTGTCAATTTCATGCTTTACTTCAACTCTTGCCTCTTCTCCTTTTTCTGTATCTATCTCTTCTCTCTATTATGATTCTTCTTTCTGCTCTTCCTCTATCTATTCTTCCTCTTCCTATCCTTCTTCTTCATCTGCCATTGTATTGTCAATGTTTCCTTCAAATGGGTCTTTTTCATCAAGTGAAGTGTCAAGGATCATAGGCACATCATCAACAAAGAAATATGGTTGCATGTCAGTACTCACTTGGATTTTCTCAATATTTGCCTCAACTGACTTAGAGCTCTCTCTAATTTCTATAGGTGTAGGCATATTAGGTTTAGGAGGTGAAGTTTTCTCAGGAATATTTCTCATAAGTATCTGATCTATTACCTTTTGAGTATCTTCTATGACTTCATCATATTTTTTTCCCATAATTTTTACTAATCTTGCTTTAGTTCTCAATAAAGGTTTGAGCTCTCTCTCTCTCTCTCTCTCTCTCTCTCTCTCTCTCTCTCTCTCTCTCTCTCTCTCTCTCTCTCTCTCTCTCTCTCTCTCTCTCTCCCTCCTGTATAGAAACTACTGGCAACATATCCTTAATAGCTTGAATCATAAATTCCTCATCTTCTATATGTGAAAGTTGTTTTCTAATCTCTAGTTTACCATACAATTCCTCAGGTATACTGCCTTTAATCTCTAAAAAATTCTTCTTGAAAACAAGTAAATGATTAATCACTATGTCCTCAATGAGAAGTTTCTCAGATGCCTCATACCTATCATAGTATTTAGCCAATGAAACAAGCTTCCCTTTCTCAATAACCCTTTTCTCTAGCATTTTCATATTCGACTTCCATATTTTCTTACATTGGTGATCTTTCTTTCAAATTTCTTTTCTTCTCCTTCTGTCCTCTGTTTCTTAGGAGGTCAGTCCAGTTTAGTGGACCTTGTGTTTCTCTGAGGTACAATATTTTTTGTCTCTTCCTATGATGTCTTCTATGGTGGTGAGGGTTTAGTTACATCTATCACAGTAGAATATGGACTAACTATGTGCACAACTTATGGAGGTGGAAGGGCTGCAGTAACAATGCTTTCCAACCCAGAAGATCTCTCTGTTATCTTCTTCCTCACATCTTTCATTTCTACTTTAGTTATTCTAGCCTTAGCTGCCATGTCATAAACCATTTTCTCTATCTTTATCTTCCTTATACCTCTATACTATTCTTCTCTAGCTTTAGCTGATTTCTCTTCATATGTGCCCCATCTCTCCTCAGATGTATCAACTTCAGATGCCAAAAAATGTCCTACTTGCATAAATAGAACTTTTGAACTGACTTCATAGCCCATAGGGTAACACTATTTATTCCTTGGTTTAGCTACCTCAAAGCACACACAATCAGTTTCAACCATGAAACAGATTGTATCCTTATATCTCTCAACCAACTCTTCACGAATTCAGACTCTTTCTTTCATTTTCCTTTGTAGAATTTTGATCATCCCAAATAGTTCTCCATCCACCCATGTGTTGTTTTTTCTTTTGTAACTATGTGATATCTGAATACCAGTGGGTATGCTATCTTTCCATGCTCTAGGGTGCATTCTAGGGAACTTATGCTTAATATGGATATACATGTGAACTAGAAGTGGCCAAATCTAAAAGCATTAGATTTATCCTTCTTGATTATCTTCACATTCTCTAAAAACTACTGTGCCAGAACCTCGCATAGATTGAATTTTTTGTTTTCCTTTACCATCCTATAAGCCATCATAATAACTCCTGCTGAGACTGAATTAGGTCTGTTTCTGTAGTAAAGCTTATATCCAAGTATAATAGCAACTAGTCTTACATCCTACTGGAAAATATCATTCATTGTAATTGCTTGCTTGTCCCATTTAGAGTGTGTAAGGGTTTCAAATTATTTCTTTGTATTATTTTCTGCTATAGGGATAAATCCAACATTGTCTAGCCCAGTTATGTCATGAATCATCTAACTAAAAATCTTTACAAGTTTCTCCCCTATCCAAATGAATTGGTCATGAACTCTGCTATGCATTATTTTAAACCATTCTTCTTCGCTGAATTCATACATGTCTGTTATTTTCATAATGCTCAGGTTATCTAGGTGTTTGAACTCATCCTTCATTTTACCATCATGACCTATCATGTTTTCCATCTTTGTAGTGATCTCATCATCTCCCAGTGATTCATACTTGAAATGTATGTATGCCCTAATATCTTCTACGTGCATGATGCCATATGGTGTTTGGGAAAAAGCTCCTTCAGGGTCATCCTCACAAGACTTAAAGGGATGTTTCTTGAATTTATATCTAGGTTATCCATAACATCATAAATAAATGGTGCATCCATAACTTCTACTTGAGTAGATAGTATAAATACCTTAAACACGTTGAATTTCAAACTTCCACTTTGATCAATCACGTAATGTGGATGCTTGGTAGTCTGATATGATCTAAAATCTTCTCTCCTTGGTAACTTCTCTTAAAATGGTGAAGAAATAAGTAACTTTGATGTCTTGTATTCATTGCTAAGTGAGAAAATGCACTTTACCCAATAAAATCAACTTCGCACAATGTCCAGTCAATCATGAATCTCGCGATCATGCAATATGAATCTTCAGATGTTGTGATCATAGATATAGGTTCCATAATGTCTGCATAACCTATAACCAATCTCGCATGAGCTTAATCCTCATAATCAAGGGATAGATATAATCTGGTGTCTTCATCTAATGCTCCCCCTAAGGCCATGTTTGACCATTTAGGTTGATTCAACTTTGTTAGCATTAGGCGAAGATTTAGTAGCATCTACTGTCTCTCCCTAAACCAAAACCTCATTAGACTCTTTGACTTTCCATACCTTACCACTGCTTTTATCTTTTTCTTTCTTGGAAATACTATCAAATTTAGTTCTGTATTCTGCAAGACTCTTACCGATATCATTTTCATTCTTCTTTGTATCCATAGGAGGTGGTACTCTTCTGTTCCCCATTCTATTGTACCTGCAAAACTTTTCTATATGTCCTGGATTGTTACATTTGTAACATATAGGAGGTGATCTATTTTGATTTACTTGCAACTTAAAACACCTTGCGATGTGCCCAAGGTTATTACATTTGTAACATGTGGTTTTATCTGCTGACTCTTTCCTAATATTATCTTGTCTGTATCTAGATTGATCAGGTTTCCTGCATTCATCTTTCTTGTGCCCATATGCATGCCAATTAAAGAAATAACCAGGAAAAGGTTTGAAAGGGGATTTACCTCTGCAATCTCTCTTCATGTGTCCAACCTTGTTACATCCAAAAAATCTACCTCTGAAAGGTCTGATATGTTCTTTAGGTTCTTCAATAATAGGTTTTTCTCCATCAGTCTTCGCATAATATTTTTCTTCTTAATTATTAGAACATTTTGCTTCATTGAATCCAACACCAGTCATGTCTCCTTTAGGTTTCTATCTTTCTCTTTATTCATCGATCAAGTCACTTCTTATATGAAGTCTCTCAATACATTTCTTTGCCTCAAAATGTTCACCTTTTATGATCCGATTATATTTCTCTAATTCTAGATACTTGTTCTTGTAGTGATCAGGTTCAGTCTTCATTTGTCCCATCAGAATATTAGCATCCTTCAAAGATTCTTCAGTTTTGTTTTTAGCATCCTTTTCTTGTCTCTGACTTTTGGAAATTTCAAGCTGATCTTTTAGTTTCTTAATGAATCCCTCAACTCTTCTCAATTTGAATCTCAAGTCACTATTCTCTGCTTTTTCTTTGTCAAGGTCTTCAAGTGTTGCTTCAAATTTTTCTTCCAAACTTTGAGAATCCATCTTGATCTTCCTTAAGCTGTTAAAATTTCTCTCCAAGGGCCAACTTCTCTAATACTAATTGTTAGTATTGAGTAATACTAAGAGGGGGGAGGGGGGGGGGGGGGAATCAATATTACAACACTTTAAATTAAACTTAAACCAACNGTTAGTATTGAGTAATACTAAGAGGGGGGAGGGGGGGGGGGGTGAATCAATATTACAACACTTTAAATTAAACTTAAACCAACTCCAAATAAACCATAAGATTTATGAAATGAAAAGAACATAAGAAAATAACACACAACTCATAGCACCATTATTTTTTGTTGAGGAAACCCTCGCCAAGGGAAAACCCCGGTGGAGATGGTACCCACAAGAATGCACTAAAGTATAATGTCCCTGTTAGGAGACCTATCCCTATTAGGAGCTAAGTATTACATAGTACATTTCCTTGTTAAAGGAATATCAACCCCTTTAAAGGTATACAAAACCCTGTTAGGGGTGTACTAAGCTTACAACTCTTACAACCAATACTTTTGTTACAAAGAGTTCTCAGTAATGAACAAAAACAAGCATCTCCAATGCTTAGATAGTTCTATTTTTAGCTCTCAATAATATCTGTCAACCTATGATCTCACATCTTCCATCAATCATCTCTAACATCACTTTATGCATCTTTGATTTACAAAATGTTCTTCATATATATATATATGTGTGTGTGTGTGTGTGTGTGTGTGTTGCATCATTTAGTCGACTCTCAAATACAATACAAAATAGAATAAATACTTATACAAAAAGTAAATACAATGTCAGTGGCCTTGTACTACCAAAGTATAGGTAATTCAAAATACCAATCCAACTTAGCACATTTGGATTCTATCTTATACTCTCTCAATCATCGCGACTGTTCATCTGCTCTGTTTCACTATTCCACTGCCTTCACATGTCTTCAAAATACTCTAACTCTCTATGATAAACACAAAAACAAAAGATACCTTAACTAAAGGTCATACATATCCAAAAGTTTCTTCCTCTAAGCTCACAAGTCATCAACTATCATATACGATCTTCTCTGTCTAAAACAATACTTCTATACTCTGTACTTCTGTTTCTATACTTAGTCATTTTCTATATTGTATCTCCAAAACTGTACTTAACTCCTAGCGATCATCATATCAGATGTGTTTCCATAAATGAAAACCCTCAAGTGTCCCATATCACAGCAAAAACATCAATTTCCAACATAAATATGGTAGGCCAATAATATCCTGCCCTAATGATCTTATGGGCTATAGTCCTTGCTGAATAATGACCCCCACACACTCCATTATGCAAATATTTTAAAACCTTATCAACTTGAATTTTATCTAAACAAAATAGAAGAGCACCATCTCTATTTTTCCAAAACAAATCACCCTGAATTAACACATACCTTTGTGCCTACAATTTCAAAGTCCTCTTGTGATTATATGTTATTGTCTCTGGAAATTTCATGTTTTTTAAAAAATAAAAAATATTAATGTACCAAGGCTATCTTTCAATGCTTGTCTTATCATCCACATGGAGATTATCTACCTGAATATCTTCAAGGTTTGCCTCTACCATAAAATTTTCCAACCCTAAGACTCTCACCAGTTTTATTATTTCAATCTCCAAATTAAATTATTGAACACGATTGATCCACCTAAACCTCTGTCATATAACTTTTGACTGATAAAAAATATCCTTCACAACACCACTTGAGACATAAGATACCCCACTTCCATTTACTAGGTATGACCTAAAAGCTTTCATAGCCTTTACCAAAGCATAAGCTTGCTTCTCCACCATTTCATACTTCAATTTCGCAGCTTGCAATGACTTTGTGAAAAAAGAAATAGGATGTTCATACCCTTTAATGTCCTTCTATTAAAGAACTGCTGCTATAGTATGAAAAGAAGAACATAAAATATCTAGAATGGTTGTTTATAATCACAGGACTTGAAAATTGGGGCCTCTTGAATGAAATTTTTAGTCTTAGCAAATGTCTCCTTAGCCTCATTATCCCATTCAATTTTAACATATTTCTTTAGCATTTTTACAATAGGATTTACAATCTCAGAAAAGTTGGCAATAAACCTTCTAGAAAAATTAATCTTACCCAAAAATTACCGTAGTCCTTTAATATTTCTGGGAAATGGAACTTTACCAATAGTAATAACCTTGTTATGATTAATTCGAACTCCCTCTCCAGATACAATATATCAAAGAAATTTCCCTTCAGTAACTGCAAACTGACATTTCTTAGGATTCAATGATATACCATAGTCCAAAGCTTTACAAAATATTTTTTTTCTAAGTTCTTACAATGATCCCCTACATCTTTAGAATAAGTAGTTATATCATCCTGATAAAGTACCATAATAACATCAATAAATTCCTTAAAAGCTACATCCATTGCCCTCTAGAATGTAACACCCACATGAGTTAAACCAAATGGAATTGTTGCATATACATATGTTCCCCATGGAGTATTAAAATATATCTTTTATTGTTCATATTCCTTTACCTTTACCAGATTGTATCTAGAGAAACCATCCATCATGGACAATAAATCACAACTAGTCACCTTTTGCAACATTGCCTCCATGTTAGGGAAAGAATAATTATCTTTCAAAGATGTGACATTTAAATTCCTATAATCCACACATAATTTGATATGCCCATTCTTTTTCCTTATTGGAACTAAGTTGGAAACTCAAGATGGATATCTAATATATTTAATGATTTTATCCTCTCTAAGTTTCATCAACTCTTACCGCTTCTTTGGGGCTAAAGTTGGATTAATGGGTCTCTGCTTTTGTCTGAACGGATTTGTGTTAGGCTTCAAGGGAATCTCATGTTGAAACAAATCCTCCCTATAGTCTTTGAGATCCTCATAAGACCAAGCAAAAAAATGCTTTTATTTTTTAGCAGAATTATGAAATTTGTTTTAATATAAGGAGCCAATCTCTTTCCCAAGTATACCATTTTAGGAGCATACTCAGTCCCTAAGTTGATTTCTTCAAAATCTTCCAACCTGGAAGAGGATTTCTGGTGCAAGCTACTATCATTATCTTCAAACACTTGCCAATTATAAATATTATCAGGAATATAAGGCCTAGACTATGTCTCTATTAGGGAAAATCCAGTCAATGTTTGATCATTTTCTTTCAAAGCAACATTTTCTAGAAAATAAGCCATAATATTCTTTGACCTTTCTACCCACTCCATTGAAAAAGAAATTAAAAACTCTAATTTTTCCCATACTACATGCTTGTATTGTTTCAACCTTTTATTTTTGGAAGCATATAAAGATATGGCCTGTGAAAAAACTAACTCTGAATCTCCAAAAACCATCAACATTTTAATATTATACTTCACAACCACTTCTAGCCCTAACATGAGTGCCTCATATTCAACAATATTATTCATGCACTCAAAAGAAAACATAAATGAGTAGTTGAATGTGACACCTCATGGAGAAATAAATTAAATACCTACTCCTGATCCCTCTTTGGAGCATGCACCATCAAAATATAATTGCCACAAACCATCCTGTTGTAGCTGGAATCCCCTGATAATAGGTTCAGTACTTTTTAGCAAAGGTTCCACTTGATGCACTCTAAATTTATCCAGGTTATTATCAAGAAAACAAGTCATTTGATTAGGATCTATTTTTTCCGCTAAAATAGGGGCTCTAGGCTCCCTATACAATTTTACCTCATACCATTAATGAAAATGGTAGCATAAGATAAATATAACTATACATTATCTCCAACTGTGGCTGCCCATTTTCTTGATAACAACATCCCATAGTGAGGTTGAATATAAATAATAATTATATCCATTATGTATTCTGCCTCAGGGAATAAAAAAATGTTTACTTCAACATCCTCCATTGTTCCTACAATAGGGACCTCCATGTTATCCATTGCATAGCATGATCGATATGAGTTATCAACCTTCATATCCAAACTTCTCACAACATCATAGGGCGTAACATTTTCAGCAACTCCTAAATCAATCATACGATTTCTAATTAACCTATTATTTACAAAAAGTGTCACATAGAATGGATCTACCCATGAAGGTTCCTTGGTAATTGTGTCTCCCACATAAACCTTTGGGGTATTAAATCCATCATTCTTTTTAGGTTCTGCATTATCAGGTTTACGTACTGATGTGTTCTAATCATGGTGCAATAAAAAAACAATACCAATGACCCCAATTATGATCCATAATTTTCCTATCATCCAGGTTCTTAGGCCTTAAATCTCTTGATCTTATCTGAAAGTGAATAGTTAAAAGGGAGGTTTTATACCCTATACAAGGTTTTAACAAAATAATCCTCAAAGTAGTAGTTTGACCTTGCAATCCTTCTATCCCAAATAGAAGTCCACAATTGGATAGGCAATTCTTGGCCATCCTTATCAAACTGGGTAATTTTTAACTATTCTGGCTACATCCCTATCTCTTGGACATAGTATAATACCATCTACATCAGTATGGAATAGTGCTTGAAGTAGGTCTTTGATGGGTTTTTCTTGATGACACTTAACCCTGATTCTATCACTCTAAATACATGTGCTGCACAGTCAAAAGGTCTGGCATTGTGACACTGAACGTCAACAACAATCACCACTAGTTCAATTGACATAAATTTTGTTGCCTCTATGCCCACTACTTCTCCAACAGAGTAATAAGTATACTTCAAGAAAATTTCAAACAAATTAACATGAAAATGAGGGACATCATCTTCTTGCAGTGGAACTAGGTTTTTCCTTTCTTATGCCTTTGTAAGGGTAATCTCCACCCTTTGTAAATGGTATCCATGATTCTCCAGTACTCATTTCTCAACTCTTTAAGTACAATTGGGTAGTCACATGTATCATATAGGTCAAACACCTCAGAGATTGCAACTTTGGATACATGTATAAAAGTTTCACCTTGTAGATTGTAGATGGCCTTATGCTTCAGGTGATAATTATCTGCAAGAATTTTGATGAGATTAATGCTTACAAAGACATTCAACACCACTAGTTTCCCCAAATTGAGTTTCCATGGGTTATAAACTGGTTCATGCCTAATTCTTCGATTACAATAAAAAAAATACCTCATAGCCTGGAATAGTGGTCCATATATCACCAATGTCTTTATGTACATCCTCATTCACTCTGCATCAAGCATTAATTGTGCGGTTCTTTTATATTTTTGCCAAGACCCCAGAAATTGGTCTAGTAAGTCCTGGTGCAAATTTCTCTATTCTTCCTCACCCTATTCAACTTCAATTTTTTTGTTTTTTGTTTTTTAGGTTTTCTAGTTTCTCCTTTCTGTATTTTTCCTTTTTGTTCTTTAGGGCTATCCATAATAAATGTAACCCTAATTTACAGAATTCAATTTCGTGATTAAAATTGATTTTTAGAGAGATTTGTTCATATAGCACCCATTCGTGTGACCATTAATGTCAACTTCTAATAATCAATGCACATGTATTTTTGAATTTCAAAATGTTATAGTGATGATTTTTTCTTAATTGGTAAGATTTGTGTAATCTCATACCATATTGTATGCTCCATTTGGTGCCATTCATGTTTATAAATTCAACTGCTGATTGTCAAGACCATTGGAATATCTCTTTGAACTATGATACCTTTTGAAATCAATCAGAATGACATCTTGGCAATTCCATCAATATCGCATTCCCTTTCAAATTTTCTCTTATGTTTTTTAAAAATTCATGGTGAGAGCCACAAAGTCTACCTGATGCTATCAGGTTATCGGAAGCACATTCCGGTCTTACTCTGAATTAGTAACTTCAATGGTATAGGTGTTTGGTTCCATCATTTTTATTTTCTCCAAGAGACATCTCAAGTAACCTCTATATAGAAATGACCCATGTGATCAATGAGAATATGAAATCTTTTTCCGAGAAGGAAAGTCTCTTCAATATGTCCGTGTGTTTCAGGTTGACCACATAAAACTCCTCCCAAAAATTTACTCCATTGGCATGACTACCATATTCAGAAAGATGCACAAGAATTATTCTCTCCTTGATATCAGGGAGACATATTGAAATTCTCCCTGAAACCCTTATCTTCTTGTTATAAAATCATTGGGGAGAAGACATTCATCTTCCTGACATGAGCATCCATTGAAGTAATATGTGTGGTTAGATAGAGTTGAGAAAATCAATCCGATTGTATTTGTATCTCTGATATCGATAGAAAATTTTTAATCTCCTCCTGAAGTTACTCCACACATCTTCCTTCATGACAAACACATCAAGGAGACATGTCCTTTGTATCTCTGAAATGAACTCCCTTCGTCATGATACACAACATCAGAGTTGATGAAGTTGTTTTGATAGATAAAGTTCTCCTGAAGCATGTTATAATCTTTCATTCCTTATATTGGGGAGACACCTCATATCTCCTTCCGATATTTTCCTTACCACAAGATTCATTGTGAATTCGTATTTTTCTTGTGATCCTTATGTTCTTACTGATGCTTTCCTCCTTCGGGGTGACATAACTACTGTCTTGCCGATTAGTTGTATCTACATTCCCCATGCTATTTGATCGTTATGAGTTTATTGATCTCATGCCGATACTTGAATTTCTTCATATGAAGAGTTTTCATCTTCACCTTTTTTGTGATCTAGGAGACTTCTATGAAGTCTCTCTAATATGGGTTATTTTGATAATCTTCTAATTAATCTTTGGATATGATGTTACTGATTCTAAGGGATTTAAATGACAGTAGTGGGAAAGTTATAAATAAATCACCAAAGATAGACATTGGGGAAATATCACAACCTAGTATATTTAGGATGAATGTTTCCTACTTTTAAGTGCTAATAGTGGTTCTATCTGGGGATGAGATGTTTAAGGGGCATCTACAAGGATCTAGATAAATCTCTAGGATGTAGACCAAGTGGAATGGTATACATAATGAGATTATTGGAAGTGATACCTACTCTACTTTACATAGAAAAATATATTATTTTCAAGAAAATACGTACTTCAATAATTGTCCATATATTGACAACTTTTGAGATTCTCCTGACATGTTTTGTATATAATAGGAGTCTTCACCCCCTTTTCCTATAACTATATATGGACTAACTCACAATGCCTAAATTTTACCATGCTTCCCTTTGTCTTGGTTTATTGTATTCCACATGAGGTTCCACTCACCTTCCTAAAGTTTTCTTCTTTGAGACTTATTATCATGCAATCACTTCACTTGCTGTTGTATTTATGCATTATGTTTTTGTGCTTCCCTCCTAATTTCATCCAACTTTGTAATTTTTTCAAACCTCTCCTGCATGGGATTTAAAATTTATGGATAGGTAATAGATTCTCTAATGATAACCTGGCTCATTTTCCATAAACCAACTCAAAAGGGGACTTACTAGTAAAATTCTCGGTAGTAATCCGATCTGCCCAAAATGGTAGGTTCAACTTAGAGTCCCAAGCTCTCTTAGTGTGGTTCAACATTCTTCTGATAATTTTTAGAATATTTTTATTGTTGAACTCCGCTTGTCCATTTCCTTGGGGATGGTATGGAAATGCATAAGAAACTGTAATGCCATAGTTTTTTCAATTTTTTTAAAATCTTCTGATTTGAAGCACATTCTATTATATGAGATTAGTTTATATGGTACACTGAATCTGGTCTAGGTGTTTTCTATAAGGAACTTGATCACTACTTTACTAGTGGCTTGCTTAGCAGGGATCACTTCCACCCACATGGTGAAATATTTAGTGGCCACAATGATACAACGATGACCTCAACTTGACTTGTCTATTATTTCTCCTATAAAATCTAACCCCCACTATTGAAAAGGTGGCTCCACATGCATAGGCCTTAATGGTAAAGCTCTCTGATAATTCAGTTTCCTTGAATTTTTTGACAAGCTTCATATTTCCTAACATATTTGTATGCATTGAAAACACGTCTAAAAATAATCTACTTTAAGTATCCTATGAGCTGTATTTTTGGCTAAAAAGTTCCCACCACATACACTATCATGCATTTATTTCAACATTTTTTATGATTGTTTCTCATCCAAGCATAGAAAAAATACTCCTTGATTCTTCCAATACAATCCCCCTTCCATCAACACATACTTGGATGACTGCAATTTTAAAGATCTCGTCTGATTTTTATTCAAGCATTCTAGACACTTCATATGTTTCAAGTAGTACACTATGTCATGGTACCAAGGAATTTCTTTAACGCTAAAAACACCATGTTCCAATCCCACATTATTTACTTGTGCAACCCCTAAATTTGTTTCAACCATTATTTTTTCTAGCCCCTGCCCTCTCACCAGTTTGGTGACTTGAATATCAATATTGAATTCTTGGACCTGGTTTGGGCAATGACATCTTCTTCCTATCACCTTCGTTTGTCTAAAGATATCCTTCATAGGTGCATTTGGAACATAAGCCACCACTTTTGCCCCAATTAAGTATGGCCTAAAAGTATTCACTTCTTTGACCAGAGCGTATGATTTTTTCATTGATGTCATACTTTAGTTCAACAACTTGTAAAGATTTAGTGAAAAATAACAATTGGTTTCTCATGGCCTTTCTCACTCTTCTGCAACATAACAACTGCAATTGTACGAAAACAAGAAAAAGAGAAAATCTGAAATGGCTTAGTAAAATTAGGGGACTTTACTACATGAGCCTTTCTTGATTTCTCTTTTGATAGCTAAAAAATCATCAAGAGTTTCAAATGTACAATCTAATTTTGCACCCTTCTTCAACATCTTGGAGATGGGTTTTACAATTTCAGCAAAGTCGGAGATGAATCTCCTCACAAAGTTAATCTACCCAAAGAAATATTGAATCACTTTAACTGTCTGAAGGATAGGAATATTTTCTATTGCTGAAACCCTCTCAAGATCAATCCTTACTCCATCCTTAGATACAATATGTCCCAATAATTTTCCTTATGTGATAGAAAAGTGACACTTTTTGGGTTCAAGGATATCCCGTATTCAAGAGATTTTAAAAATATCTTTTCCAAATGATCACAATGATCTTATGCCCTTTTGGAATATGCAGTAAGATCATATTGATACACCACCATGATGACATTTATTAATTCAGAAAATGCTACATCCATGGCCCATTGAAATGCGGCTCCAACATTGGTTATACAAATATGAGATCCTCACATAAATGTACATTCCTTAAGGTGTAATGAATTCTATCTTGTAGTTCTCTGACTCCTTTACCTTAACCTGGTTATATCCAGAGAATCCATCCATCATAGATAAAAATTCACACCCAGTGACCTTTTGTAATAAAGATTTCATATTTGGGAGTGCATAATTATCTTTCAAAGATGAGATGTTCAAATTTATAAATTCTACACATAGTCAAATATCCCCATTCTTCTTTATAACCGGTACCAAATTTGACATCCAAGTGGAATGCCTTATAGGCTTGATTATTCCTCCATCTCTTAACTTCATGAGTTCTTACATTTTAGGTGCCAAATTGGGATTTATAGGCCTCTTCTTTTGTCTAAAGGGTTTAAAATCTAGCTTAAGAGAGATCTCATGTTACAACAAGTCTTCCCTATAAGCCTTGAGATCATTGTAGGACCAAGAAAACACATGTATGTACTTTCTTAGCAATTCTATCAATATTTCCCTTATTTTTGGGGTGAGCTTCTTTCCGCTGTAAACTTTCTTAGGGGCATTTTATTTTTGCAGGTTGATTTCCTCAATGTGCTCTTCTTTAGCCAGTATTGGTCTCATATCAATTTTATCATATTTGTTAAATAATCTTTCCAGAGCTACTAGGCCTTTGGGGACCTTGCTTTTCTTTAACTATAGTACTTTCCCAAATACAACTTCTTTTCCATCAACCTCCTCAACATATGAGTTAAAATATATTTTTTGAGTCTCTTATTCATCAACATAATGTAGAAATTTTGATAAATCACAATCATCTTTGAAGACCTGCCAAATGCAAATATTATCATAGATAGAGGCCTTGTCCTAAACTCAACTTTGTTAATGCCACTTGACAATATATCATTCAATTTTAATGCTACATTCACCAAGAAGTTTTCCATCATGTTTTTAGGTATGTCTACCCAATCTATACAAAGGCATCAAATAATTATATGGTATCTCACACTTTTATTTTATACTTCTTAATCCTTGTGTTATTAGAGGAGTACTTGCATCTCACCTGTGAGATGATTAATTTAGAATCTCCACTCACACTTAGCACCTTTATCGCATTTTTAACTGGTAAGTTTATCCCTAGTAGGAGGGCTTCATATTCAACTACGTTGTTGGTACATTCAAATGAAAAAGGAAACAATATTTTAATGTTTTCCCATTAGGAGAGATGAATACTATTCATGCTCCATTTCTAGCTTTTCTGCATGCCCCATCAAAGGAAATATCCCATACTTGATCCTGATTTTGTTGGGCATGTACACTTATTAACTCTATTTTTTTTTTAAGTTTTGGCTTTGTAAGTTGGACTGAAAATTTTCCTAAATTAGTTTCAAATAATCAAGTCATCTAATGAGGATCTAGGTCTTCAGTGATATAGGATGATCTTGGTTCACTATCCTCTTTAATCTCCTTCCCATTTACTGGCATTGTAGCATATGACATATCTAATTCAATATGTCCACCTAATAGACCTGTCCATTGTCTAGATAGCACCATTCCATAGTTAGGGGATACATCCACAAGAGTGATATCTATTTTATAAATGGCTTCAGGGAAAAACAACTATCTTAAATTCCACATCCTTCATTATGCCAACCACTGGTACTGACTGATTATTCATGGCATAAAACTTTCCATACATTGTATCAACCCACAACTGTAGTTCCTTCACGACCTTAAAAGGCATTTTATTTATAGCTTCTCCTGAATCTATCATGCATTTTTTACCAGCCTATTATTTCTGAATAATCTCATATAGAAAGGATTGATCTGAGATGGGTTTTTGGTTAATGTGGTACCCAAATACACTTCTGGGACCAGTCCTCCTTCATTTCTATTTTTAGGTCTCTCATGATTTTGAATCTTATCTTTCCCTTTAGGGACATTGGATAAGAGTGTGATGGCACTTTCCCTATGTTCAAGAAACTTCATCATCTCAAGTAATGGGAAAAAAACCTTCATTTTTGATATCAAATGATGGTGTAGTTGCAACTTGCACGAGCTTGACCAACTCAATATTTTTAGGGGTTTCATTCCTTGGAGGTTTAACAAGTTTGGTGGTATCATATTTTGGTTGATTTGGCGCAATGTTAGGTTGTTTATTTTTTGAGGTAGTAGGCTCCTTTTTGTGGCCTTGTTCCCTTACAAAAATTCCTATAGGCCTACCCTGATATGTCTTTACCACCCTATTTTTGAGGTTATATTTACTCCTGGCTTGAGCCATTGCTGCAATAGTAAGAGCCCTCATTTCCCCCTCTGTAGGCCTCCTTAATATAGCTATACCATATCCTTTTGTGTAGCGGTTTTCCTCACAATATGAAAATACTTCCTAAGACTGATATGATTGATTTATTTTGGAGTTGACATCATATTAATATCCATATTTTGAAGAATCATAATCATCATCAACTCCAAAAGGTTTGATTGATAATGTATTGATTATTTGATCAGGATTATACTAATTATATTATGATTTATCTTCATGTGGGATTTGGAATACAACACACTACAATGGAGAATGGGGTAGGTTTCATGCTAAAAACCATGTATTTTACTCCACCATATGGTTTCCTTGTCTTTTTAGGGTGTCTAGTGAGTTTGTTCTTAAGTTCTGCTTTGGTACCTCTAGTTTCCCATCCTTCCAACTAGTACAATTGTAAGGCATGTATTTAAGTATAAACCTATCATTTTTGTGGAATTGTGGTCTCTCTATCCCTCCCACCTTCTGTGATAGATATTTTAAGGCATTTATGACTTTTTCCATTTTAGCTTCCTCTTTATTTTGTTTTGGTGCCTTGGGATTATGTAATCTAACATCATCCCTCCTTCCAACTTTACCAACAATTTTTTTGTTATTTTTATTGTTAATTCTTCTTTGCAATCTTATAATATCGTTGGGTTCCTTGATCAGATCTCATAGTTTTTATTAATTTCAAAAGAATCCATATATAATACTAAACAAAATTTATCAAATAGTTTCATATGTCTAGGAACTCTATTCAACAACTTGTTAGATCTCTTATTAAAATATGCTACTAACTCATTATATCCCTTTTTAACACTTGTAAATTTATGCAATGAAAATGTAGGATCATTATGATCTTCATATTATTCCAAGAAGACCCTGTTTGAACTTTGTCCATCTCCTAATTCATGTATTTGGTAGCCCCTTGTTCCACTCTCTCGTGTCATTTGTCAAGGACTGCATAAAAAGTTTCATATACACATCCTCATTTCTTACATCAAAATTATCCATTGTATTCTCAAATGACCTGACATGGTTTTCCCCTATTTCATAATTGTTTCCACTAAAATTTGGTATATCATTTCTTAGTTCATTTGTAATA
This sequence comes from Thuja plicata, assembly GCA_018584345.1. Classification (NCBI taxonomy): domain Eukaryota; kingdom Viridiplantae; phylum Streptophyta; class Pinopsida; order Cupressales; family Cupressaceae; genus Thuja; species Thuja plicata. Next base: position 489,458 of record MU227639.1, on the reverse strand, counting down.
TCATTAGGATATCCTATTGAATTATAACTCTGAATGCAATAGGAAACTTAATGTATGCACAATTGAATTCAAACCCCTCTTGAACAAAGCACCAAAACTCACGATCAACTTGAGAAAATGTCGTTACATAGCAGTTTGGATTGGTGAAAAGTCTCAAAACAACCAACTTATTTTATTGAAAGCAATTTAATCTATATCCAAGCACAAAGTCTTAGAGTGCATATACAAATTGGCAGGGTTTTCTTGCATTGCCAAAAGATGATAATACAATGAGTACCCTCCTTTATTTCTAGGTGAGGAGATAAGAGAGAAAGGTGGTAGAAACCCAACAAACTTTGACCTATTCCCTAACTAACTTTGAATTATTCAAATTGCAGGTCCTAACTAACTTGAACTACAATTGGATTACATGTTACAACTTTGCAGGTGACACTATCACATGAAATTGCATCTTGTTTCTACATTACATGTAATATGTAAAAAGAATTTCATAATGAAAATAAACTAAGTATATGAGAAGACACAACTCCTATTACATCATCCTCTATCAAAAAGGTCTTCCTATCACTAGATTTCCCGATGCTAGAAAACTTCAAATCTATACATGGGTGGGAACTGTTCAGGTTTAGAATTGTCACCCTAACTCAGGCATTAGGGCTACATGAAAATTCCATCCTAACAATGGAAACCTCCCCTAGCTGTGGGTGAACTATGGATGAGGAAGAGTCTCCAGATCCTAGGCCGATTCCTGTTTGATATGGAATATCACCTCCTGATTGGTAACTTAATGGGAAAAGGGAAGAAGGATTTAAAACTGAATGGGAAAACGGGGTGATACACCAAAACTTGCTTCAGATCTATCAGGATATTCAAACCGGCATTCACAATGACAAGATCACTGAGATTCATTTATCATTCTTTATTCAACATAAAGGTTGACTAGCATTCAACTATTAGGGTTTAAACCACAAACAGTAAAACTGACAACAAACTTACATATTCTGTAAAAAGGCTTGATTTTTGACAGCATAGGAAAGGAATCTGAAAACAATTCACTTTACCAAATCATTCAAAAATATGAAACACTTAATGCAGAAAAGAAGAATAGGAATGGATTTGATACTCAGAAAAATAATGTAATCAGAAGCTTGCTCTATTATCCTTCAAAACCTGTAAAATGGTTACAAAAACATGTAAAAAGGTCTATAGGAACCAATGGTTCACTAAAAGAGCCTTCTCTCCAGATTCTGAATTAAAATGGATACAAAATGCATGAAAAAGTGGTATAGGAACACAATAGTTCACTAAAACCTCCTCTCCACCAAATCTAAACCCCTAACTATGAAGTAAAAGGTCCACTAAATAGCCCACATGGCTAATCTCAAAAATAACATCTCCCTCCAAAACTCTACTCCAAACAGAAAGATCATCCTGAATCTTAGGCCAAAATCATGCCTAAAAGTTAGCCTCCCCAAGTCCCCCCAAAAATGGCATATCCCTAAATCTGAGGCATGATTAGTGCCCTAAAATCTAGCCCCTAAAGACTCATTTTGAAAATGGGAT
>MU227639.1:453298-481998 GCA_018584345.1 Thuja plicata | reverse complement strand
AAGAATATATTTAAAATATCTAAATTATATTCTAAAAACAACATAAGATGCCAAACCCAACCATAAAATTATCCAACTTAAGTTTAAACTATTTGAGAAATTCAAACTTAGGTCAACATGACCATTCAAGTGTAAATATTAACTCATGTTAAACATTTCTTTTAAGGCATGTATGGGTTGGCAACTCCAAATTTTATGCACAGGGTGGAATTACACTGTAACATTGAATGAAATTTACTATCTTTATTGTCACCAGACTTCAACTCTCATTTCATCTTGGGATTTGTTTTTTATCTTTGCATTCAAATGAGGGAAAGCTGAATGAAACCCTAGCTCGTGGCTACCAAGATTCCATTTTCTTTCTCTGTGCTTGAAATCAAACTGGAGATCACTGACTATCATCTCAGTTGTAGTCTTTGCCTAGAACTATGAACTCAGCTCTGGCTGTAGCTATTGTGACTGGGCTAGCTGATGAATTCATGGGCTGTGTGACATGAGCTTGGACAGGCTCTTTCATTTTGAGAAGCTGCTACTGTGACTTCATTGTTTGCTGTTGAATGTCATCATTTTCAAACTTGAACTAATATTGTTTGATGACTGCGAAGTGGGTCTTCTCACCATCAAGAGCTCAGGCTCCATTTGTTTGTTCTCAAAAGCCTTGCTTCTTCCATGCACTTCTCTGTCAAACTACGGCTTCAACTACAGATACCCATGCATATCACTTTTGCATGACATAGAAGTATTAGAACTTGGGTTTTCTTTAAAACTTGTAGCTTGACTCCATGTCTGAGAGCTCAGGATCTCTATTCTTTCTACACCGCGGATGCACTTTGGGTTGTAAATGTTTGAAGGCTTAGTTTCTTTTGCTTGAGCTTGAGATACATCTTGAAAGGTTCGGCTTTTGATTGGTGGTTCACGACTGGCAGTGAACTTGACTTCAAAATCTCATGGCTATATGAAGATAAGTAGCACATTTTCTCCTAAAACTTGTCCATTTTGAATAAAAGCTTTTCATTACATATATTGTGGAGATCTCCAGAGCCTTTTTCTGTTTTATCACTTTGTCTTTTGACTGGACTTTAATAATATACTTTGAACACGCTGTTGCAAATGATTTTATGAATCTATCTGCATCTATTTAATGAAACTGATTGCAAGAAATTTTTGTTGAAATTGAGAAGTGAACTCCATCTTTTGTCTGTAGCTTACAGCCGGTTGATATTGCTGCTGTAGAAATCTATATGTTAGTCTTTTGTACACTATATTTGGATGAATGGCAACAAAAACTGAAACACCCATGTGGATTTTTCTATACATCTGGAAGTGAACACAAAACATCAGCAAGCTGTCATTTTGTTGTTAATAAATGAGCTCCATTCTTTCTTCTATCAATTCCATTTCAATATCTACCTGCACTGTACTCTCCAAATTTATTCAGTCATAAATATTGAAATAATAACAACACTATAATCATGGGTAAATATATCACTATTATTTCAGCATACCAGAATAGCATTGCGTGTTAAATAGCCTGCATAAACATCTCTTCAAATTCATTTTAGACACACAGATACTATACTTGTTCCACTCTCATGGATATATGCATACAATTAACTCATGCTTGATAGTATATGCACATTATCTTTTCATTGTTTTCAGAAGTTTATATTTCTGCATTGTTTTCCTTATCATTTCCAAAGGCATCATGTGCTGTGACAACACTATAAACACCTTCTTATGAAATGTATTCTCCCCCATATATGCATATTGTCCTTCCTACGAAAAAAGTAGATCACAGTGACATGTATCTTATATACTTTACACAACACCATCATTTTATTTTACATATATATGCATTGTTTAAAATTGCATCTTCATATGCATAATCCAGTCTTTGAAAGCTCGAATCTTGCTCATTTATTCTCTGTTATGCATATTTTATAACAACATTTGATAATACTGTTCTTACTCTTCTGGCATTCAACTATTAGCATCCATAGTGTCAAAAACTGTAATAGTATGCATGCACCTTGTAGCAACTTGTTATGTACTACATTTCATATGCACAACTCACATTGACACACTATAGTTCAATCATTTTCTTGCACATTAATGTTGAAATCTGCATTTGAACATTTCTTTAATAATGCATATTTTTGAAGTTCGAGCATGGGCTCATGACACTCACTGCATCTTTCAAATATAGCATAGGATTTCATAAAGATATGTTTGTTTGATGTTATTATTCCATCAATGCAAATGCATATCTTTCTATCACATTGATGTCATCAGTAAATATGTAGTTCAGGGAGTTTAACTGATGTACGGTGTTTTTTAGGCATTTATGTATTGCTTAGATTCAATTGGATCTAACATCTTTTCCACCATGATGCTGTAGGAAACATGAACAACATAAGACCTAGGATGTAAGACAATCAGAGACATGACCAAGACAACCAAGACATGAAGGCTTCAGATGATGCAGATGAACAACTCCAGATACTAGAAGACCTCTTAAAGGCGATATATAGACCCCTAGATTTCATCATGCTTCCTTCTTACTTTCTTTTTTGCATATATCCTCTAAGTTTCAGTATGCAAGATGTGACCTTGAAGGAACACTTGTCTAATACATTCAGTATGAATGCACAATGTAATGATCGTTTATGAATCTGAAAGTGTGAATTTGATCAAAACTTAGAGTACAAATACAATCTGATAATATGAATGTAATAGAAATGTATTTCTTTTGTATTAGTTGAACAATAATGTCTAAAAGATGTATCTTTATGCAAATTTTACTTTTTCTGATTATTATCCCGCATGTAAAAATTTGGGTAACAGGAACATCTGCAGAAAATAACACTTTGACCTCTGCATTTTGTGGCATCAAAAAATCATTTCTTTTTTTTTTACCCATGACTAAAAAAAATTTCATGATCCCTCTTATTGGTTCGCTACCACCATCTTGGAATCAACCTTGAAATCATTTTATGCTCTCAATTGTTTTAACACTTTTTCACCTTCTTGTAAGCCTTGTCATGTCATTCTTCCTTGCACCAAGCTCCAACCTAAAAATCTACCTACAAAATGAGGATCCATGCCTTGATTTTTTGATTGGGTAGATGATATGTGCAAACAAGAGAGAAACAATTTTTGGGAAGAACTTGCATGGGAAGAACTTTTTGGAAAATCACATATGTCATGGGAAGAACCAAGTTTGGAAAAATCCTTTTCCAACTTGCAGCACAATTTTTCCACATTTGAGGAGAAGATCCAATTTGTTGCATGGATGAGGCAAGAAGTTCAGAGTATGGGAACATATCCATTTTGACATGAATGTACTTCCTCAGAACCATTTGTGTCCATCAACCATCAATGCATTTACATGTAACATTGTGACTTCTGAATCTTTACCATGCGCTCACATAAGAAAAATTTGCAGATCAAGTATTCTTTATGAGATATATGGTCTCTACATATTTCTCACTATTTTTATGGCCTTGTTAATGGGTGGATCCACAATAGAGTGTCCCATTTTTGGCCAACTTTGACACTGAGATCAACATTGTGAAAAAACCTTCACTTTCAAACACTTATTGCCGCAAAACTATTAGGAATTTGAAGATGATGTAAAATAGAGTCTTTTAGAATTTTCTTTCTAGTTTCGAAATATAGGTATTTAAAAAAAAAATTGATTTGAGTACATTTTTTCTTCTCCTTCAAAAAGTGGTTTGTGTGAAAAATTAGTGTTTTTAAGGAGTGACTATCACTTAGATCAACATAACTTTTTTTTCCAAAAATGATAGCAATGTAATTCTTTTGAGGTTAGATTTGTAACTTCAATATCTAATGGATGCAATTAGTTTCATTCATTTTGGTTCAATATTTCATAGTTTATTAAGTTTGAAAGTAACAGTAACTGTAATTTAGACATGGGTAGTTTTGGATCGCTCTAACTTGATATGTATATATCAAAATTTGTTTTTTCTTTTTTTGATAGAAAGGCAACATAAATAATCTTTTCCTAGATAATTTTCATAAATTTTTTTGTAAGTTAATATTTTTCCCTAAGCCTTGAAGATACAATTTGCTGAATGAACAAACAAACTATTTTTAATTAAAGTAAAATTTGAAAGTGACAATGAACTCAGTATGTTTTAAAATTATGGTAATTAGAAATTTTTCTCTGAGTAGCATCATTTGACATTTTTTGTTTTAGAAAATCATCTTGTTTGGTCCTTGTTTCATGCCTTGAATGACCATTTTTTGTAGTTTTTTTGTCTCTTGGGAAAACTTCAAATTTGGGGTCTTTGACCGAAGACCCCCTTCGCATGAAGGTTTATCAAGGCTTCGTGCGAAGGGGTATTAGTGTGAAGACCCCCTGGGAAAAGTTCGGCTTGAAAAAGCTCCGCCTGACTTTTACCCGACCTAGTTCGCCCAAACTAGGTTGGCTAGTTATGATTTTTTATTTTTATATGGTATACAAGTAAATGTTTTTTTTTTCATTTTTCACACAATTGAAATCAAGTTAATTATCATTTTTTACTATTGGTCTAATTTTTTCAAAGGTATTTTTTTGGAGGAGAGTTTCTATTTGTGTTTTTTTTCAAAGGCATAGTTTTGGAGAGGAGATTTAGTATCAAGGTGATTTTTTCTAAGACTTTTTTTTGAAGAGGATAAGTACTATTGCCAATTTTTTGGAAGCCTTTTTTATAGAGAGAAGAAATGGGGAGCAAGAAGGGAAGGCAAAGTAAATCTGCAAGAAAAAGGTCACTTGGTACCGAACAAATAAATCATGAAGTTGCATTGGCATATTATTATAAAACTAAAGAGGGTATGGACCTAGACCTCTAATTTTACGTGCCCAAATTTTATGGACCTATGCTTTATTTTCCTCTAATTTGATTCATTTTTGTGCATGTAGCTCGCAATCAACATGGTAAAGGTGAAGGATAAGCTCAAGTAGGAGGGTCAAGTCAAGTTGAAGAAATGCACATTGAAGAAGGGCCAGGATCACTCCCTATGGAAGCTCAATAAATAGATGTTGGAGAAGGGCCATGATCACATTCTCCTACTAGTATGGATGAACTTATAGATTTATCTCAAATTGTAAATAGAAATATTAATTATATAAACTTAGATCATTTAGTTACATTGGATGTAGAGAATTTGAGATCACTTGCTAATGTTCAACCCTTAAGTATTGCTAAGAAGAGGTCAATGAATATGATAGAAAGATAAATATTGGATAAATTTGACAATTTTGAAACACTTGAACAATCCCAATTGATTTCATTTGTACTTATAAACAAAAAGTTGGAAGATGCATTAAAATTATTGGGTATAGACACAACATCAAAGAAGAGAAAAGTTGTTTTCATGCAAACTGATAAGATTGAAAATATTAGGAAAGGTTTAAACTAGGTAGGGAAGCAATCTTGAACTAAAGATAAGACCATTACAAGAAGAGTTATGTTGACATCCATTGTAGGTTACACTATGCTCTAAAACAAACAAATATCTTTAGTTTCCTCCCATATTAGTTTTAGTAGGAAAAAAAATCATGATATGTTAATAGGAGAATGCTTTTGGATGATAGAACCTTGGAAGAAAATTGGGAATTCACTTGTAGAGCTCCTCATTTTGATAGGATTGATGAGGGAATCAAGAAATTGGTGACATTATTTTGGAATGATAATACTCGTCCTTCATCAAACAATAGAGATGTTATTAGAAAAATAATTGTAGCTAATCAATATGAACATCATACAAACATTGGTTGGACACAACACAAAATGAAATTTATGTGTCATATTGTAGTTCAAATCCTAATATAAAGGTTGGGAAAAAATTGTTTGAAAGATTGAATCTATATTATGTTAGGACAAACAAAGTGTTTGAAACTTGTTATAGTCATTATCATATTGAATTTTATCTCCACTATCAGGTTTTTCAAAATATTTTAGAAGAAACTTATGGTTTTGAATATGCTCTCCTACTAGACGAAGTGAGTTCATCTCATCCATTTAATGTGACAAAAGTGATGATGTAGTTGGTCAAATAAATTGCATAAAAGGAATATGTGGAACATGTGCTGATTTGGCTCTTTTTGCTTTGAAAAATGAAAACATTGATGTAACAAAGATGGTAAATTGCAAGAGTTGCAAATATGTAAAGAATGAAACAAAATTTGGGAAAGAATCCAAAAGGTTAGAATATGTTGAAGATAAGATAACTGTTGGAGTATTTATGGATAGATTAAAAAAATTTGTTCAACCCTACATTCATCATGCTTTTTTTCCAAATTGGCAAGCACAATATTTCCAAACACTGAGAGACAATTTCCCACTTGGAACTATTCTATCAGTTGTTGATTTCCCAGAAAACTATTCCTTTGTTCATCAAAAGGCAATTCAAGCAGAATACTATTTTAAGAGAAGATTACTATTATGGTACATGTGTGTTATCAACATGCATAATTAGATTTAGATGGTATTCAGAGCATATTGAAGCATGGGCCATCAAGAAGGAATATCATTTTGATATAAGTGATGATAAATATCATGACATTTATTATGTAGAACACTGCTTCAAGATGTTTTTTGCAAATTTGAAAGAAAGAGGCATAAAAATTGATAAACAATATGTTTGGTCAGATGGATGTGCTGCACAATTCAAATAATCCCAAACATTTTATGTACTATGTAGATATCATTGAAATGAAAAGATACCACATGTTTGGAGTTTCTTTGAGAGTGGATATGGAAAAGGTGAACATGGGTGTTGGATCTTGCATCAAACATGCTCTATAAAAGTATCAAATGAATCATAAGGGAGTTCGTATAAAATATGCACATGATTTTTTTGAATGGTGCAAGAAAAATTTCACACCAAACGAGGATGGCACATCATCAAGAATGACTCAAGCGGTACCACATAGAGAATTTTTTGAGATAAAAGGTATACATGCATTTTTAAATATGCATGTGTGATACATATATTTATTCTTGTATAAATTTTACATTCTTTATTCAAATTTATAAAATGAAATTCATATTTGTCCCCTTTTTATACAACATTATATATGCACATGCTGTTGGAAATAATGGGAAGTATGTACTGAGAGGGGAGGGGTGAATCAGTACCTCTAAATTTTTTATCTCTTTTAACCTTAATCCATTAAGTAATCCAATATTGTATTACCAACCATCGGATCTATCCTATCTTTGTGTAAGTTATATCAATTCACAAACTTAATAAATATGTAAACATTCATAGAAGCATTCATAAAATGTAATGGCACATAACAAAAGATATGGTAATGCAAAAAACCCCTATTAGAAGGTAAAAACTGCGGTGGGGATGACACCCACAAAAAAATCACTATGTGCAGATTGGAAGGGGCCAGTTAAGGCTTACAATTTGATCACTTATGATGATCTACCTTGTTAGGAGTATTATGTGGAGACTGGTTAAGGTCTACTCTGTTAAGAGCTTTAGTAGCACTGTTTAGTGTGCACTTGGTTAAGAGATTTATAAAGGATTGTTAAATCCACCTTTCTTGAAAGGATTTCTTCTATTTGCTACACTTGTTAGAATGTAGACAAAAATACTCAATGAACTGAGGGTATGCAATATTCAATTTATGATTACATATCCATTAAAATCACATGTACAAAGTATCACCTAATGTGATTGATTAATACCTCTGTTGCTCGGTAGCCTTGATTCTTGGTTCTTGATAACCAAATTCATATTTTGCTGCTCTTCTTCTTGAAACTCTTAGTCTAATCCATTGATGTACTCCTTGGATAATTTCATCCTCACATCCATAGAAAAAGAATGATTACACATCTATTTATATAATAGATTGACCTAATTAAGTTTCACGTATTACAAAGAGAACTCTATGATCGAAGGTTTACAACTTGACCTTGATCTCCTAGTTTGCATGTTTTTAATCAGTTAGAATGATTAAAACAATTACAATTATATTTCTTGTCCCTCAAGAAAAGGTTTTAAATCAAATCAAAACTCTAAATATAAAACATAAGTGTTTTATCTAACGTGGAAGTTAGATCCACTTTTCTCAGGATATAACTGAATTTTAGTGTCTTATGCTCGGGTTGCTCTGAAAGTATTTTAGTGTTGCTTCTGTGAACTATCTGTTGGGTCCCCTTTCTCTATCGGTTTCCTCTCTTGTCTTATCTTTTGGTTTACAGTGTAGTCTGCTCATCGAGTTCCTCTTTAGCATTTTCGGTTTGCACTATAAAATTGTGTCATCAGGTTTCTCTATACTTAGCACTTTCGGTCTGAACTGAAACCTGTCTTTTGGTGTAGTGTTACCGATGGTTCAAATAAATTTTTTCCCTTTGCATACTAATGGAAAAATTGATGTCTTCAATCTCCCCCTTTGTCATTAGTATCAAAAACTGATATGTGCAAAATACTAAACTGTGTAGTATGTACACCATGTGTTTACTTTGTCATTTATGACTCCCCTATGTATATGCCAATATAGTATAAGTATATACATGTATACTTTCCTTTATGCTATATTTCATTTTCACCTTATCTTAATATCATTCTCCCTTTAATACTGTACATATCATCATTTTCCCCTTTTTTCTCTATACGTATTGTACATATTGTTTCCCCATTTTTTGATAGTAAGGGGAAAGGTGTATACTTACAACTTATGAAAAATATGGGAATGAGAATTCTTCATATCCTCCATCATCTTTTCCCATTTCTCCTTTAGGTGCTCAAGAGCCATTTTCTCTAGTGTAATTCTAGCATGCATATCATAGATGTTGTCTGGCACAAACATCTCGGGGGTGGCAATTAACTTTCTTTCCAAATAATGTGCTATTGCAGAAGTGTGAGGTTTGGTAATAGTTGAACATGTAGCTCGGTAAACTCTTCTCTAAACTATGATTCTTCTTCCCAAATTTCTTCTCTTAACCTTTTGATTTCTATTATCTTCTCATAATGCAATTTGATTGCATTGTCATATGTGGTTAGAATTTTAATACTTGCATTTAGATCGGAATCGATCTTTGGAATCTTATCACTATTATCCTTAGTGAATTTCTCCAAAGTGCATAAATTTTGAATTAAGGAAATAGCTATAGTAATGATTGGATTTAATTCATTTTTTAGTTATGAAATATTTACCTTATTTTCTTCCACTTCTTGGCTAATCTTTTCTGTCAATTTGTATTATAACTTTTGTTTTTCTCATTCTTCAATAGCCTTTTTTTCATCCACATTTTGAGTTGTGATTGCTTCGGTGAGAAGAACAAGTTGATCTAGGTTAGGTGCATTGTGATCAACATCAATGTCAGGAACTATTTGGCTTAAGATGTCTCTTGTGGTTTCTAGCACTAGAGAATCTTTGTGTTCTTTTCTAAGATTTTCTTGCATTTCCTTCCTTTGACATATCTCTTCATATTATATAAGAGATTCATAGTCCAATGTGGTTGGATCACACTTTGGTATTTCAATGATTTCATCAAGTGTGACCTTTAACTTACTCTTCCTGGTTTTCTTCTTCTTCTTCTTCTTGTTTTGTGATGCACTTGTATGCAAGACCATAGAAAGTTTTTATGCTTGGTCTGATGTGCTAGAGAAAGGTTTTGGTGGTGTTGTACCTTTTTCATGCTACTCAGGGTTTTCCTGTTAGTTGTGTGTGGACGTCTCCTCATGAACCTTTAGTGTAACTGCAACATCTCCTTTGGTGTTCTTAGAAGTGGTATCAACTGGATTATCTTGTTCACCTTTCTCCTTTTGTACTTCATCTGTATCTTTCATTTGTGCATCCTTTTTGGTGTGATCTTCATCTTTTTGTGTGTGACCTATATTTATAACATTTTGTTCTCCACGGGTGACTAACTGTTCATCAGTTGTATCTTTCTTTTCATCTTTCCCTACATCCTCGGGAATGCTTGTTTCCTTATCAAGTGACTTCTCCTTTTCTGAGATTATATTGATAGCTTGTATCAATAATGAGATTTTTCCTGGTATGTCTACCTATGTAGAATCTGTTGTAGTATCCTATTTATCGGTTTGGTCTTGGACAACAGTGACATCTTCATCTTTCTATATCTCATATTTAGGATCTCCTCCGGTAATATCAATGATTGTATTATCGAGCCATATTTCATCTGAAATGTCCATACCCTTATTGGCTTTAGTGTTCAATGATTCTTCATTAACATCCTCATCAGTAATAAGAATATGTTTGGGGCTCTATTTAGTTTGATCATCTTTATTCTGTTTCTTGTCGGTACGAGCTATTTGTGGCTCGAGACTTATATCATTTTTAGGTATATCAAGTATCTTTCTCCATTCAGCCTAACTCTTCCTGTCTAGCTCAATTAGATGTCCTTGAAGCACTTGGTAGGATCTTAACTTTGGTGAGAAACTTTTGGAGTGTTTCTTCATCATCTCTTCAATCTCCTCCATTTTAGATTCAGGTGGCATGACAGAAACTAGGGCTCTTTCCCTAATCTATTTCTTAGAATGTAATGCAAATGTCCATCTTGCCGAAAATCTAATCATAAGTTCTTTTGGCATCCTATCTGCCAATTGCATTGGAACATATTTGAATGCACACATCATTGTGATAATTGCCTCTTCTATCTTATTCTGGTCCTTGGTGTCTAGAGTTAGCCAGTTTTTAATCTTGCGATCATTTTCTGTACCTGATTTGATAATAGAAGCACATACCTCATCAATTATAGAAGGTAGTGTGTTTTAGACAGCTTGTACAGATTGTTCATCCTTTTCAGTTTCCTCAATATCTGATTTGGAGGGTGCTTTAGAGCCTTTACTTTATTGGTTATGGGATAACCAATAACATGTATAACATCCCTGGTTATCAATTTTGGCTCATCCAGCCATATGTTTTGGTCATGTATTCTACTTAGTACTAAATGAATCCATTCAATTTTGACTTCTTTTGGGAATAGTAGGGCATGTGTGAGCCCTTTCACTTCAATGTTCTTATGTTCTTCTTTTATAGTTCCATCATCATTCCAAATCTTTTTGAAATCTTGCTCAACTTTGAGGTCTCCTATTTCTGCAATCTTGTAGTGAATATATGCTCTGACGTCTTCAATGAGTAAAACCCTAGCTAGTATACTGGAGAATGCACTAGCGTTGTCAGGTTGTGAAGCAACCTTGAAACATATCTTTTAATGAGGTTCTTCATAGGTGGTATTCTTGATTAGATTCACCTTTTCATTCTTTGCATTCTTGATCTTGGAGGTTCTTGAAGTTGATGCCATCATTTCAGAAATAGGGCTTTTTCCCGTAAATGAAAACAAAGTTCTCGGTAATTGTTGTTACTTACTTCAACCTTTTGTGATTTCTATGAATCTTTCTGAGTGATGTGAACAAGGTTGGAGTCACTCTGCAATCTGGTCACTTCATGCTCTAATTTCTCTCTACTTCTTTGCTCAAGTCACTTTGTGAACAAATGAGCTGTTTTGTCGACTATTTATAGACTTTTTCCCTAAGTCATGTCATAAATGCTCACCTACTTGTTGGTATTCAAAGACAGAGTCTTTGGGTAGCACACACACTTTATTCTTGGTGAGAACATGATGGTCAGGATAGGTGTCAACTCATTTGACTATTTACTGACGGATCTCGGTATATGACGAAGACAACATGTCAAATTTTTACATGATTACCGATGAATCTTGGTTTACACTAATAACTTAGCCTTTTTTTGTTAACTGATGATGCTTGGTAAGTATAGGAAACTTAGATTTGTATGTACACCAATGATTCTTAGCAAGCATTGATTGATGAGATTGAATTCATAGAATTATAACAAGTAATACCATAGTGCATCTTTAATCATGCTAGTTTGGCATTTCATCAATGTATAATGGAACTGATGTAAAATATAACTTGGTATAATGTAGTTCCATACTTACTTGGTCTTCTTAGGTGGGGGTAATGATGTCACCAGATCCTTTGGATAAGGTGTCACCATTTGCATTGCTTGGTCCCATTTCATCAGTGTTTGTAGCTTTTCTCCATATTTTATTTCTCATCTTCCTAATGTCTTCAATGGTGTTTCCATTGGAAAAGGTGCTGGTCTCTATCACTCGGTCTTTGTAGTCTTTTCTTAGATGACCAAATTTATGATAGTGTAGACATGCCATTCATGGGTTAGTCCAGCTCCTAGAATTTCTCATCCATTGTCTTCTGTAATTTGCAGCTATGTGTCCAAATCTTCCACATGCTGTGTAGTTTTCCCATGTGTTGTAATCCCAAACATATGAGTTATCTACTCTTTTTGGTTGATAAGCATTTTCTTGATCTTTAGGCTTCCATGCTTATTTTTTCTTCTTCCTACATTCAAGAGATGTATGTCCATGCATTTTGCGAGTAGGATAGTATTTTTCCATGTAGGTTTCCTTCTTTGGTTGTTTCACCTCAGATTTACATTCATATGCTTTATGTCCTTTCTTGTTACATTTACAACAAATTCCTATGAATGAAGGTGTGGATTTAGGAATACCTTTTATTTTTCTCCTGCAAACATTTGATGTGTGGCCAGGCCTACCACAGTGATTGCATGTCATCTTTCTTGGTCTTGGATTTGTCTAGAAATTCTTTGGATCAACTTGGTATATTGATTCTTCATTTTTGGTATACCCTAGTCTGGTATTGTTGTTGAATCTTCTTTGTCCATCCAGAAAATCATCCATCCTTTTGGTGATTTCTTCAGCTCTCTTAATCATGTCATTATGTTGTTGCTGAATTCTTACTTCATGTTTCAGATTTTCACTTTCTTCTCTTAGCTCACTTATAGCTTCCATTCTTTCAATGAGTTCCATGTTCATTCTGTTTGCCTCTTGACTCATAAGAATAATATGATATGTGGTATCATGATGATGTTCTATAAATCTTTGTATTTCTGACTCTTTCTCTTTTAGCTTTTCAATAATATTCCTTCGGTCATCAATAGCTAGTGTTCTTTCTTTCTCATCTTGTCTAGCATTGTTCATGACATCAATCATTCTTACCATCTGTGTCTCTTGAGTGATTTGCAGAGATTTTACTTGTCCAGCCATATGTTGATTGATTTCATTTAGACTTGTGATGATTTCTTCAGATGTGTCTGATTCTTTGCTTGTTGTAGATCTTGAAGATTCAAATAGATCAGGTATCTCTTCCTCTTGGTAGTTTGTTTCATTGCAACAAGATGCCATAATCTTTCTTTTATCCAACAACTGTCTCATCTTGATTCTAGCTTCTTTATACTGCTCATAGAATATCTGAATTTCTAGTTTCTGATTCTCAATACTCTTGTTAAGCTTGTACTTCTCCATTGTATGATCTTTTCTCTTGATTATTTAGACTTTTCCAATTAAGAGATCTAGCTTTGATACCAATTGTTGAAAATAATGGGAAGTATGTACTAAGAGGGGAGGGGTGAATCAGTACCTCTAAATTTTTTATCTCTTTTAACCTTAATCCATTAAGTAATCCATTGTATTACCAACCATCTATTCTATCCTATCATTGTGTAAGTTATATCAATTCACAAACTTAATAAACATGTAAACATTAATATAAGAATTCATGAAATGTAATGGCACATAACACAATATATGGTAATGCAGAAAACCCTTGTTAGAAGGTAAAAAATATAGTGGGGATGGCACCCACAAAAACTTCACTATCTGGAGATTGGAAGGGGCGGGTTAAGGCTTACAATTTGATCACTTCTGATGATCTATCATGTTAGGAGTATTATGTGGAAACTGGTTAAGGTATACTTTGTTAAGAGCTTTAGCAACACTGTTTAGTGTGGACTCAGTTAAGAGATTTACAAAAGATTGTTAAATCCACCTTTCTTGAAAGGATTTCTTCTATTTGCTACACTTCTTAGAATGTAGACAAAAATAACCAATGAACTGAGGGTATGCATTCTTCAATTTCTGATTACAGATCCATTAAAATCAAATGTACAAAGTATCACCTAATGTGATTGATTAATACCTTTGTTTCTCGGTAGCCTTGATTCTTGGTTCTTGATAACCAAATTCATCTTTTGCTGTTCTGCTTCTTGAAAATCTTAGTTTGATCCATAGATGTGCTCCTTGACTACTTTCATCCTCACATCCATATGAAAATAATGATTACACATCTATTTATACAATAGTTTGACCTAATTAAGTTTCACGTATTAAAAATATAACACTATGATCGAAGGTTTACAACTTGACCTTGATCTCCTAGTTTACATGTTTTTAATTAGTTAGACTGATTAAAACAATTACAATTATCTTTCTTGTCCCTCAAGAAAAGGTTTTAAATCAAATCAAAACTCTAAATATAAAACATAAGTGTTTGATCTGACGTGGAAGTCAGATCCACTTTTCTCAGGATATAACTAACTTTTGGTGTCTGATGCTCGGGTTGCTCTGAAAGTCTTTCGTTGTTCCTTATGTGAACTATCTATTGGGTTCCCTTTCCCTGTTGGGTTCATCTCTTGTCTACTCTTTCAGTTTACAGTGTAGTCTGCTCGTTAGGTTCCTCTATCTGTTTCCTCTTCAATATTTTTGGTTTGCACTGTAAAACTTTGTCATCGGGTTTCTCTATACTTAGCACTTTCGGTTTGAACTGAAACCTGTCTTTTGGTGTAGTGTTACCAATGGTTCAAAGAACTATTTTCCCTTTGCATACTAATGGAAAAATTAATGTCTTCACGTGTTTAGTTGTGGATATAAAAATTATACATGGTTTCAAGAGGATATAAAAGAGACAATATTTGCATTCAGTTATGAGTATGAATTGTTGTAATTGTACATTGAACACTATGGACTACTCATACTTTTGTTGTCACTGCATTGTTGACAATTATGATAAATGTATCAATCAAGAACATGGATATGTAGGTGCATGAAATTTTGTGCCACTAGTTGTTACTGATACATTTTATAGAGATGAAGATGAAAAATTTGATGACCTTCCTTTGATTTTTACTGATTATGATCATATCTCAGGATTGGTCAAAATTAGTAAGTATAATAAATTGAGTTTCACATTATATGACATTGAGTTGCATGTGTGTGTGTGTGTGTGTGTGTGTTTTAGATAGATATAGATATATAGATAGATAGATAGATAGATAGATAGATATGTGTGTGTGTGTGTGTGTATAGATAGATAGATAGATAGATAGATAGATAGATAGATAGATAGATATAGATATAGATATAGATTGCACTAAGTAAATTTTAGGATCTCACATGTATATAAATTTTTTGTGCAGGAGATGTCTTTGTAGTGATTATTGAGCATGGAAATGTAGGAGTTAGTTACTATTTATTGTGTTGTACTACAGGGAGGATGAAGTTAATTAAACTTAAAGAAAGTGATGTAATGTTGTTCCCCATAGGTTTTCATGCTTTACATCAATATATTGTTCATTTTGTAAATTTAAAATTTCAAACTTTTAACAAATTTTTAATTTAAATTATTTTATTTAAATTTATATTGTTAAAATTTGTGACCTGCAGGTTCAGTTGTCTTAGAGGTAACATATTTCAATCAAATCAGTTAGTAATTCAACATGGTATTCACTTTTTTTTATTACCAACCAGCCAATAAGGTGTTTCAATATAGCCACCTAGTAGTTTCCACCTCCCTTTATCTCCATCCAGTTAAATATCAATGTGGACGTCGTAAGTGGAGACTAGATAGTGAGGATCATGAGGGATTATTAAATGTTCTCCATGAAAGGTCTGAACCACTTGGGGGTTGGTCTAAAAAGTATTACATACATATTTCATGTGTTAGGACCTACTTGATATCTCTAGATTAAATGGACTATAGTTTGTTGATATATTCAAACATATGATGGATTATACTTTGTTTATTTATTAATAAGACTTTGATTATATACTTTGACAAGGTTCAATTCTTTTATATATGTTTTGATGGTTCAATGCTTTTAATATATAGAACTATGTATTCTTTTATATATATGGTTTTGTATGTATGTTATTATGTATGCTTTGATGGTTCAATGATTTTATATACGTAGTTATATAAATGTTTTTATGTTTGTTAAAGTGAATGTGCTAAATGGATGATATTACTTAGATTAATTATGATCCATTAGTTACATATTAACTTGTTATACTTTATGATATTAATTAGATTAACTTTTAGTTAAAGATCCCCTTAAGACATCCCCTTACTACATTAGTTAGGTTACTAATGATATGAGTTAGATTACCTAGAATACTTCTGGTTCATAGTTACATATTAGTTAGATTAATAATGATATTAGTTAGATTACTTATGGCATTAGTGAACACTAAATGAATGATATTAGTTAGATTATTTATGATGTTAAATTGAACACTAAATGATGAAATTAGTTAGATTACTTATGACATGTTAGTTCTAGATTACTTAGATTACTTATTGTTAATGGTAATAATATATAAATTTTGTATGATTTTATGTACTTGAACTATATTACTTGATTAATAATGTGTTACTTGATTATGTATAAATAATCTAATCAAATCAAAGCATATAGATCTAAATAAAATTGATATCTATGTATAATCAACTATAATCAAATCATATATATGTATATGTATAATCATCTTAGATCACATCACCTAATAAAATCTAATCATATGTATATGTATACTCATCTAATCAAATGAAACCATCTATATGTAGTCTCATCTAATCAAATTAAATCATAAAAACATAAACATGTATATCTATATCTATACATGTCAAACATAAACACATGTATAAATCATCTGGAAGCAAATCATAAATATATATCATGTCAAATCATAAATCATCTAGAGATCTGTCAACCATAAATTTTGAACACATAAATCATCTATGTCTAGGTCTGGAGAGCATATAAATATATGTCTCGAATCATAAACTGAAACTATCAAATATATAATAATGAAATATATAATGAGTCTCAAATAAAATATATGTGCAATATGTCCTAAACTAGGGAGTCATCTAGGCGCATATGAAAAAAGTGACCCTCTGACTGAGTGTCACGAGCATCCTTTGGCTGTGAAGAAACAATTGATCCTTTCAAATTTAGTACAATAGTTAGTTATATACATGCATATTATATATTATGTAAAGTACTTGAAATGTATAAATATACAAGTGTACACATGCATGTTTAAACTTATATATATTTAAAACTTACCTGACCACTAGTAGGTATCACATCTGCTGAATCTCTCGTACGAAGATGCTCTGATCCCATACTAGAGGTAACGTGATCTGCTAACTATGCCCATAAAATATTATACACATAACAGAAATCAATACACACATCTACAATTAATTTTTCACTAAAAATATCGGAAAAGAGAAAGAAAATTTTATATACTTGGGTCTTAGGAGCAGTAGGATCACCAACGCACTACACCATCATATCATCAACATAAGATGCATCACCTACACCACCTCCGGTCCTGAATGTCTCTAGTAATGAAGAGTGTAGGGGTGTTTGTAGCTGGGAGAGGAGATTATAGAGTCTAAATCTCAAGGATGCAATAAAAAATCCATATACGATCCAATATTAGTGCCAGTGTCCATCTGACTCAGTCCTCAGAGCTGCTCATCAAATGTGTCTAGGCCCTCAGCTATGATGCATACATCTTCAACCTGTATTCCTAGATCTGCAGCTGTAGACTTATCTATGGGTGCAAAGTGCTCTACAGAGTGCTGTGAATTGTGTTGTGCACGACTAGATGATGTGTCTTGGGTCAGTGGAACTACATGACCCTCTACAAGTCTGATAACTTCTATGACTGACTATATCAAAATCATCAACATGTATGCAATATAATAATATGACTATAGGAGATCCTCCAAAAAGTAAAGGACCACATCCAAATGAATATGATGTCGAGAAAGTGCTCGTATATCTCATGGTGGAGGAAGACCTGTAGCTCTATATGTGTCATCATTGGATCATGCAACAATACTAGATGAAGCCTCAAAAGACAATCTCACTCGGTTTGGTCTAGTCAATATGTATCTTCCCAGTGTGTTAGAAGTTATGGAGGTGGCTGTAGAAGTAATCTCCCCTATCTTGTTGACAACTTCCCTATGAGAAGAAATGATCACTTTATCTGTAGTAGCAACCATCACCGGTTCCATTGCTAGAGTCATCTGCCCAACCAAATATCTATGAGAAGGTACGAATTGATCAACCCTATGATATTGATCATTAACTACAATCTAACATGCCCCTGATCAAAATATCTTGGAATATTTAAATAGTTGACCCTGAGTCCAAAATGAAACTCAACGTACAACTGTTGGGAAAATTATAACAAAATCTAGTTGTTATTAAGATAATGACCATGTGTTGCGAGAAATTGGGAGTATATCATGCACGCTATCTAAGGAATCATACACTGTGTAACAGTAGGCCCTTACCTTGGGCTTTCCATTGTAATATGGGAAACCCTCTGGTTTGATGATTTCCTTAGGGACACGACTTTGGACCGTCTCTAAGGAAACATCACCCAACACCTTAGCTCTCAACTCTAAAAAAATAGTATCAATAACCTATGGTGTAAAAGAAGAATGAGATCTAAATATTAAATTCAACTCCTCCAAACTCCTCAATATAGTACTACAAATGTCTCCGTACAACCCAGGATCAGATGTACTGATGGAGTCTCAAAGTCGATCCATCTCTATCTGAGTAGTCTAAAAAATGATCATGATATCCGGAGTGCAAGGTGGAATAGGGTGTGAATCTTGACCCCTAGGTGCATCACCCTAAGGTACATCCTGAGCTAGTACACCGTGAGGTGCATCATCTCTAGAATCGTGTGTGGCCATCTAGGTGTAACATGTGTTAAGTGTTAACAATTAAGTACAAGTACATTAAAAGTGGATGTAAAATGGAAACTAATATTTGAATCTAAAATTATGCTTAAATACAATACTAAATGATGGATATGTAATAAAGTACAATTTTTAAAACAATATCTAGCTATACATAATATTTAAACAATAATGATTGTTAAGGAATACTATGTCCCAAATGGTCCTAATAAGGTGTCCTTAGTGTCTTAAGGGGTCATATGTTGTAATAGGTCATCTTAAGGGGTCATCATGTCATAATAAGGGTTGTTAAGGAATCTTATGTCACAAAAGGTCCTAATAAGGGGTCCTAGGTGTCCTAAGGGGTCATATGTCATAATAGGACCGATTATGTCATAATAGATCTTGTTATGTCATAATAGGACCTATTATGTCATAATAAGTCTTACTGAGGGTTCTTAGGGAATCATATGTCACAATAAGTGTTGTTAAGGAATCTTATGTCCCAAATGGTCCTAATAAGGGGTCCTAGGTGTCTTAAGGGGTCATATGTTGTAATAGGTCATATTAAGGGGTCATCATGTCATTATAAGGGTTGGTATTATGTCACAAAAGGTCTTAATAAGGGGTCCTAGGTGTCCTAAGGGGTCATATGCCATAATATGATGAATTATGTTATAATAGGACCTATTATATCATAATAAGTCGTACTAAGAGTTTTAAAGGAATCTTATGGAATCTTAAGGAATATTATGTCACAATAAGGGTTGTTAAGGAAAATTATGTCCCAAATGGCCCTAATAAGGGGTCGTAGGCTTTTTAATAGGTCATCTTAAGGGGTATAATGTCATAATAAGGGTTGTCAAGGAATTTTATGTCACATAAGGTCCTAATAAGGGGTCCTAGGTGTCCTAAGGGGACATATGTCATAATAGGACCGATTATGTCATAATAGATCCTATTTTGTCATAATAGGGCCTATTATGTCATAATAAGTCATACTAAGGGTTCTTAAGGAATCTTATGGAATCCTATGTTATGACCCCTTAAGATGACTTATTAAGGAAACTTATACTTATGTCCCAAATGGTCCTAATAAGGGGTTGTAGGTGGCTTAAGGGGTCATATGTTGTAATAAGTCATCTTAAGGGGTCATATGTTATAATAAGGGTTGTTAAGGAATCTTATGTCACAAAAGGTCCTAAATGTGTGTGTGGTAAAATGTGATATTCAATCTGCAACACCAAACATTTCAATAAACCATTAAATCAAGGGGTTAGTATCAAATCACAATCAAAATTATTACACAACTACCCTTAAGAGCGGCTTATTGCTTCCTAGTTGACGCGAGTTTGATTCCATGAAAAGGCTCATTAGATTGGCGTAGGAAATCAGTGACTAGATGACTCCAAATTGAAAGGTTCCATGAAAATGAGGAAGATGCATGAACTTACATACTTTTCTCTTAAGAAATTTAAAGATGAAATACATACATAAGAAAACTAAGTGCATATTAATCATGAAATGTAGCTAAGAAATCAATTAAAAACTATTAAATGAAATTAGGAATGAAGCTACCATTAAAATATAAATACAAGCTAGAGTTAAAATGCAAGTAAATTAAGCTATTATGGAGATGGAGGCAAATAAATTCTCAAAACCTAGAGCAAAAGTAGTATTATAACCTTACTTCTAAAATATGCCTCCTTATTTGAGAAAAAAGAACTATTCATTTAATAGGGAATTTGGTGAACGAACGGTCAAGATTTAATTAAGAAGAGTGGTAGAGATGCAATTTGTCTCAATCCATTTATGTTTGATCCAAGTGGAGTGATTTTTATTGGTTAACTTTGTGCTTGTTTGGGGAAGAATGAGACAAATTTGGTAATTTCCCCATTTAATTACTTTTATTTGAATTTTGAGTGCTCACACATGTGTGAGGATGTGTGAATGGGTTAATTTAATTAAAAGAGATTTATGAATTTTATTTAAATTCAATAGTTTAAGAAATTAAGTGATTTAGTCTTTGATTAACAATTTGATTCAACAAGTCATGTTTAATTATGCAAGAAAGTTTGATTAAATGCTTTCATAATTAGGGTCTCGCAATGAATGCCTTTGATTTAGGGTTTCTTAAGGCCAATTAATCAAATTAGGGGCTATAGGTTTACTAGACCAATTTTAGGTAATTATATTTGCCCCTCTTTGAATTTATGTGTGAGTAGCATGTTGATTCAAAGAAGTTTTGATGAAAGATCATGAAATAACTTGATGTGAAGTGATGAAACTATCTCATGAATCAGAATCGATTCCAAAATTGATCAAATGAAGATCGAGTGAAGATTGATGATATCAACTCCAGACTTAATTGAGCAAAGATTGATAGAGAGATCTAAACATATCAGCTTTGGACTTGATTGAGAAAATACTGATAGAAAGGTTCGAATATCCAACTTGATGTGAAGCGATGAAAATGAACATCTGTCCCTAGAGTGGATTTCTCAATTTTGGATTGGTTTAAGTGATGAATCAACCTAATGAGATGCAATGAGATTAGCTGTCATTCATATGATTGCTTGCGATGATTGACCTTATATGGGTTATGATGAAGACAATTACCTGATTAAGAGGTACTATCAGATTGATGTGGTGCGATGAACCTGTTATGCCTCTAGAGATTCAAGTGAATTGATTTGAAGAAATGAAATCACTTGGGAGAATCCTAGTTTGATATAGAGCCCTAATGCCCCTAGAGATTAAACTTGTTGATGTTAATCAAATTATTGATGTAATGGTGTTCCCCCTCAAAATCAAAATCAAAATCAAAATGAGGTGAAGGCGAGAAGCTTGAAAAGCATCGAATGGTCGGATGTAGAAAGATGAGACTCAAGCTTGGATGAAGAGCTGGATGACCAATTTTGACCAAGAGTTGAATTTGGTTGACCAAGGTTGAATTTTTCAAATTAAAGTGGAGAATGCTTGATTAGTCATTTAGGAGCAATTTTGAACCACAATCTTGTGAGGCAAGATTCGACGATCGACTGCATTTGAGAAATAGGTTAATATACATTTTTGAGCAACAAAATGTTGTCAGATTTTGATTTCAGTCACAAAAATGGATTCAGGGCTGTCCAATTAGCCAAGGGTGCAATTTTCACATCCATCAGAGGAATTTGGAAAATTAGGTCAAAAACTATATAAGGCCCAAAAGGGTCATTCTCAAATCATTTTCACTTTTCGAGTTTAGAATTTGAAAACCCTCTCTAAGTCCAAAATAGTGGTCCCAATCACAAATCATCAATTTGAGCACATGCAGAGGCATGATTGTCCAGAGAATTACTCGCCTCGAGTGAGTAATCAAATTTTTTTCTCATTGAATGTAATTTTTCTTGGTTTTGATATTTTTTTCATGTTTTCATGCATTTTTCAATCTTAGGCCCAGGTCGTTGTACGAGTAGGTGAGAGAAATTGTATGACAAACTATGAAAAATTAGGTTTTTGTATTGGCCCATTGGTTTTTTTGTCTGGGAGTGACCCACAACTCATACGAGGGCCTTCATAGAAACCCCTTATGTCACATCAGACCATTTTTTTGTCGTTTCATCCTAAATTGTCGTTCAATATTGAATCCTAACTCGTACGAGCCTTCATGCCAGTGAGCATTTACTGTACCATTGCATGGAAGAAAATGAGCATTTTTATGGCCTTTACCAAGAAATTTCACTTCTGTCTATGGGATTTTTAGATTACTTATCTTTTTTGTTTCGTCGATTTGTTACGCAATGATTTCTCTTTGTTACTAATGGTTGTTCATTGATTCTATATTGCAGGAATAGTTACGAGATATTTAATTTCAATCCATGTATCCTCCAACCATGCAGTTAGTGAGGAGCCTCTTTGATGCTCAGCGGGGTCACTTGGGTGAGTGTGGGTTTAGTTTGTTGCTACAGAAGCCTGATATCTGTGTGAACTATGGATTGCTCATAGAGTTAGTTGAGCATTTCCATAGTGAGCATAATACATTTCACTTACCGATCAGGGAGATGACCATCACTCCCAAGGATGTATATATGATTCTTCAGATCCATTTTTCTATAGAGATGATAGAGTATGATGCAGTGCCACAACTTGGAATCTGGGCTCTCATGCGAGTCTTTCATGATCAGACCATTATAGCTATGCAATATGCTGGGATGATATGGTGATCTAGTATGGTGCACAATATCCACTTTATTTTGTTATAGTGGGATTCATAGGTTGCTTCATTATGGAAAACAAGAGTCAGCAGGGATCCTTGGCAAGTTGGTGTTGGGTTCTAGAGATACTTGTGACCAGGCCAGAGTAGTTAGGCTAGGGTCAGTGCCTTCTAGCACATATGTATCATGAGATGCACAAGGTGGTCTTCCAAGGTGCTGGAGGTATAGCTATAGGTGTATTTGTCTTACAAGTATGAGCGTGGGAGAACCTTCCCATTAGTAGAACAGTGAAAGATGATCCACGATAAAGTGGACAAAATTTCATTTACAAGTACTCAGGTTTATTGATGCAGCCCCACCCAGGGAAGACTGAATACTAGAGATGTCAGCTTGATGATCTTAGCTTGGTTGTTTGGAGGCCTTACAGAGGCAATGAGGCTTGGGCTGGTTGCAGGGCTCATACAAGAGAATTATTTGTATCACATCCCTTTCTTGGGAGGAATTCCACTATCGTTGAGCATTTTGCAGTGTCTCGAGTACTACAACAATATGGTTTTCCATGAAATATACCACAGGACTTCATGGTCTATTCTTATTTTTTTGATGATGAGCACCGAGGATGGTCTCTAAGACTATCTCTAAATATTTTTTTACAAGAGCTCATAGGGTTACACTGAACATCCTAGGATTATCTGAAGGACATAGAAGATGTAGGGGTCACACCCCACTACAGGGACTATCTTGCATGCCATGCCTTTCTAAGATTGACGGATCCAGCTGAGAGACAACCTCAGATAGAGGTTATAGATGTACCACCAAGGATTGCAAGGGGAGGAAAGAGGGTCCCAACACATAGAGGAACAAGAGGAGACCTAGGTGCTAGCTCTAGCAGGGAACCTATAGTAGGGAAGTAGTGACAACATGGTGAGGGAGGTACCTTAGGCTCTATTGGCATCAGTGTTGGATCCACAGGTGCAGTAGATGAGGAGATGACTGAGGCTTAGCAGGATCCTATTTTTGATGATGCAGCCCAACAAGTTCGCCAGTGGAGAGATGCACAGGGTGGAGAGGAGGAGGGTGTGCCTAGGTAGAAGACCCCATAGGATATGATCCACACTTTGAGAAGATGGGTCAGAGGGTTACATATGCAGCTAGCAGTAGCCTAGGTACAGATCAAAGAGTGAGACCACACTATCACCGAGCGCGATGAGTGTTAGGATTAAGAAGAAATAAATAATAATTATATGCATAAATATACCAATATCAGAGAAAAAAAACCAAATTAGAAGAGAACACAAGACACAAATATTTAACGTTGTTCACCCAATCCCTGGGCTACGTCCACCAATAGCCAGTCCAATATTATTATTATCCAATGATTAAAATTTGACCACAATACCCAATCCCCTTATATCTCAATTCCACCATAAGAAAAAACTAAAAACATACATCATATGAAACCTTAACCCTAAGCCAATTTTTACAATCTTGATGTCGCTTTAGGGTTAGAACACGTCGGCATAGAAATTAGCCAAAATAAGTCCTAAACCCCACACATTGCAAAAAGTGTAAAATACATTCCAGGATAATAATTTCCTAATTATTCACCATAATATAACAATCTCCCACTTGGGGACTGATCATAATCCACATAAAATAACAATTCTCCCACTTGGAGACTGATCCTGTATCTAAACCGCTACCCCGTGAAGCTCCCACTGGAACCAACCTTCCTGGACTCTGTTGTTCTGTTAGGCTATTCAATCTAGAAGACCAACCAAAGTTGAACAAAAATTCAGCTTCTCCCTCAACACAACCTTTGTAAACATATATACTTGATTATCATCTATATGTATCTTTTCTAGCTTTAACTGCCCATCATCCAAAACTGACCAAATTAAATGATACCACAACTGTATGTGCTTTGTCTTTGAGTGCAAAGAAAAATTATTCGCAATATGAATGACACCCTGGCTATCTAAATACTAATAATTACCCATCTATGAATGCCCTAATTCTTCCATGAAAAATTGAAGCCATATCATCTCCTTGGTTGCCTCTATAGCAACAATATACTTTGCCTCTATAGTCGATAAAGCATTCACCTTTTGTAATAGAGTGTATAGTTGGAAAATGGAAGCACTTCCATTGTGGACTAGTTTAGCCTTCTAAGTAAGTGGTTTGGGGTCATGTCAAGCACCTTGAATGGGTCTCTAACTTGGATCTAGATTTTTCCCATGTTCTGCCCCATTTCCCACTTTTCTCCAGCCTGTTTCTGGCATCCTAAATTACAAACTGAGATTTTTGACCTCAGGGTCAAAATTGACCTTTTTGGGTCAAGTTCAACCTCAACCTTGACCTAGGTCAAGGTTGACCTCAACCTTGACCTAGGTTAGAATCAACATTTTTCTGGCCCAAGGTCCAGATTTCAAGTTTTTGGAGTTTCCGGATGTCAGGCTTCGAAAAAGTTAATTTTTCGCTTCTGCGTCGGCTGTTTTGGGTTCCAAAATGATGAATCTTAAATTATATTTAATATAGGTCCACTTCTAGGGGTATATGTCTAATGGAAATTTAATTCTTATATGTAGGCCTCTTTAGAAGATGGTGCCCTAGATTGGTATATAAGGAAGCCTTTTCCTCTCATTTTCTCTAACCATGATCATCAACTATCAAATAATTGAGAAGTGAAATCTAAGTGTGAAGGACAAGCTAAGAAGAAAGCCAAGTATCCATTGAAGCATTCATCTACTCTCAAGCATCCAAGAATTCAAGCATCCAATTAATTAAGGAGATCCATTGGTGGCCATTGAAGGATTCAAAGCTCTATGGAGCTCTCTTGTTGAATATTTCTCCATCCACATTCCTCCAAGCCTTTTCCTATTCAAAGATCCATTCAAGATTGGTGTTGAAGATCTAAAATAAATTGATTTGAGACATCCTAAATTCTACATTCTATATCCATTTGGTGCATACATACTTGTGGATCCACATATTTGATTCCGCTGCAAGGGCTTCTACATAAGTGAGGTGAATTGTTCTATTTGCTTTGTTTATTTATGCAATTTCAATTATACTTTGAGCTTAATTCCAAAACTGGGGTTTGAACAAGGCAAACCCCTCCCCCCCATCAAACAAATCCATTTTTCTTGCAGGTACAGGTTCAGAATAGTGAAGCGGAGGGCAGATTCAGATACCCTTTTCGAAAAACTATCAGGATCCGGAAACATATTTTTTGTTAGAGTTTTTACAGGTTGATTATGCCCTAGGTCAGAATCGGAGGTCGATTTTGCACTAGGTCAGAATCCAAAATTCTGGGTCAATGGTGACATTGACTTGAGGGTCAAAATTGGAATTGAGCCAGATCAGAAAATGATTTCTGGGTTTTGTAGATCTCGCAGTTTCGGTTCAGATTCATGAAAACAAATAGTTTGTGAGACCATCTGACAGGGTTTTTAGAAGGTTATTTTTTGGAGGTAATTATTTTATTCTATTTTCCTTTACAAATATTTCCAGATTTACACCCCTTATCAATTACAATTAAATGTAAGATGGATAATATGTGCATAGGGTCACTTTTATGAGCAAATCTCCATTGTTCTAAACCCTATCCATATTTTCTTCTATACATTTTGGTGAACCCGCGATAGACAACTCTTTCTTTTTGTTGTTAGATTTGCATCTTATGTTAGATATTACATGAATTTAAAAGTAGATTTATTTTATGCTCTTGCATTTATATGTCAAAAATAATAAAAAATCACAAATTTCTTTAAAAATACAAAAAATTTACATTTTTTCATGCTTGTAATGTTACTTTGTGTTCAACATGTATGATTTTTGGTTTTGAATACTTTGATGAGGATTTTTTTGCGAAAGAGGATAGATCCCCTAATGAGGTACATGGAAGTGAGGATGAAATTTGTTGGAATAAGATCTCCATGGATCCTATTCCTATTTCATCCTCCTCCACAACCTCTCCAATTGACCTTTACCATAGGGTGTGTGCATGGTTACCTTCATGTTCCACTATTTACAACATTGATACACATAGAAAGACTTCATTTAGTGCGTGTGATGTTGCTTTGTCCTCTCTTGTATTACCTTGTAAGGATATATTAGAGCAATAAGATGACTCTAATCTTTCTCTTTATGGAGATGAGTTAAAGATTAATGTTGTTTATTCTCCTAATATATGTCTTTCCTACGAGCCTAGTTTAGAATATAATTTACCTTCTTTCCCCTTTAGGGATCAAGCTTTAGTGATTTATGGCACTCCTACAAGATGATTTATTGATAAGGATGAGAATCCTCCTATTTGGGATGAACCTTTGGATTTGGATGTTGATTACTCTCTTCCTCATGAAGCCATTGTGGACGATTCTACTTTTTTGGATTAACCCTTGGATAAAGACATTGATTTATCCCCTCCTCATGAAGATGCCTTGATACAAGAGGGTGATTTATTAATGGATGACATATTCATACATGATGGTGACTCTTTTTCTAAAACACACTCCCCTTATGCAGACATTTTAGAGAAAGAATAAAACATTATATATTCTTTACCTCCATTTGGGATTCCTTCTAGTGATGAGGCATTAGCGGAGAATGATATGAATTCCCTTGATGCTCTCCCTCTTAGTGATGATCTTATGGAGAATCAATATCCTTCCTCATCTCCTCCTAGGATGTATTATTTGCTTCCTTATTGTGAACCTATTTGTAGTGTTGATACAACTAACATGGTTTATCCAAAAACCTTGTTAAATATCAAAGGTTTTCCTTGTGTTATTGTCAAAGGTAAACTTATGGAGTCTTTAGAATCAGTCAATGATCAAGATTTGATAGCTCACACCTATCATACAAGGAATAACCCTCAACTTAATCTGGTGGTTCCTACTTCTTTACCACCTTCTCAACCCATTCTTCCCCCTCCACCCCGCCTTCCTAGCAAGGAGTATGATTTGATAAACCAATTGTGCAATATCCCTACCAAGATTTCTTTATGGGAGCTTCTTCAAACTTCACCTACCTTCCATGAATCCTTGAAAAAATCTATAGAAACTCTTCCCACTCTACCTCCTAATCAAGAGAACATCAATGCCTTCTTACAGTGCATGCATGCTACCCCGGGTCCTCCTGACATTGTATTTACTCAAAAGGATTTACCTTTTAAAGAAGTACATAATCAATATGATTCTCTTATGGTTGATATTACTTTCAATAAGAGTATCATTTGTAGGAACTTGATTGATAATGGATTTGGGCTAAATATTTGTAGATTGGACATGCTCAAAGTGATTAAAGCTGATCTTTCAACTATTCAACCTGACAATGCTCCTATATGTGATTTTGATAACATTGATAAGAACACTTTGGGCATCATTACCTTACCTATCAAAGTAGGTCCAGTCATCCTAAATTCTCCTTTTTATGTTATTCCTGGACCTCTTAATTATAACCTCCTTTTGGGTAGACCTTGGTTGCATGAGATGCATGCTATTCCCTCCACCCTTCACCGTAAAATCAAGTTTATTGACAACAACATGGTGTATATGTTGGAGATTTTCTTCTATGCAAATTGTTGATTGTATGTTTGTCATTGATGACAACATATATATATATATA
>MU227639.1:429343-444328 GCA_018584345.1 Thuja plicata | reverse complement strand
AGTACCAGTCATCAAATATTCTCTTGACATCTATGATGAAGCCAGCAGATACTATATTATTCATTAAGCTGTTATCGCATTTGGTTCCCCATCGAGGTGTAGACAAGGATAGACTCACAAATAGCCTAATATCAACAGTGGTTCATAAAGTATTTGAATATGTGGCTATGACCCTAAAGGGAGTCTACAATGGAAATAAAAAATAGAGACTAGCTAGTGGATAAAATATATGTGAATACTACCTTGGACTGGAATGTGGTGTATAGAAGTTGAAACCTTGATAATATGATATTGATTACCAACTCAATCTGCAATAAATAAATAACCATGAAATATTGAGGGTACAATCATCTCACCAGAGGCATAACAGATTTATTACAAGTAACTCATTTATTGGATAACAGATTTCACCATCTGACCCAGATTAAAATGCTTGCAATAGAGCAAGCATCCGAGCTAGCATCTAAGTGCATAGAGGCAAAGGTTGGTACAGAGGGCATAGGTAAAATCCCGTTCGAAAGCAGCCCATTGGCCCCCATAGAAGGAAAGTAAGCAGCAATGGTAGCGAAGTGAGCATCTTAACCACCATAATCATAGGTAGAAGAAAAGGCATCTAAGCCTGATACAGAGGCACCAGATACGGAAGCATAGGTTGCATCCCTTCATGTCCCTTAGCCCCTTTCCCCGGTTCAAGATCCTCCACTTTTTAGTTTTAGTTCATAGGCACGTACACTATAGCATCTGAATGAGATAGAATGAAGAAAATGGTTTTAATGTCAAAGCCTCTGAAGCCCTAGAAAGAAGACAAACATGTAATCTAACAATCTAGGTCTAAGATGATTAAAATAATTTAATGTCAAAACCCTAGAGGTCCTGGAACGATGACAAACATCATGCCTTTATTAATCCAGACATAGAATGAAGTAAAACCTAAGCGTGCGGCAAATAATATCTAAATTATTTTGTTTAGTAGATGTCGGGTCTCAAAGAGGAAGGAATTACACTGGAGTTCATGCTTGAGATTGCTGAAGATATCGCCTGAGGCTTGGCCGATCCGCTTAGGCATCCATATTAATTCACGGATTGATGACTCTTTTCTCTGTCTTGATGAAGGCTAAAATGAACTGATTGAGTTCTCAAATGAAGTTTCATTTTGTTTTTTTTAACTTTTAATCCTATTTTGGTCTCAATTTCGTGTGTTGAGACCAACACTATTAATTTGGTCGAAATTGAGACCAACACGGGATTAAAAGTAAAAAAAAAGAAAAGTTTTCCTTTGTAATGCGACCAAGCTAAACATTTTTATGATATGGTCAAATTTTTTGGTCAAACTTTAAGGTGAAATGTACTAGTGTGTGTTATCTGAATGTGTTAATGCTTAATGTTAATCTGTAATTAATTGGAGAAAATAATTAAACTTGATGATAACTGATTCACCCCCCCTCTCAGTTATCCCTTGGGACTATTCCAACAGTATACACTTCATGCAGATGATGTGCCAAATCCTTGTTTAAATATTCAAACCCACAATATTCCTATTCCTAATAGTAATCCTTCTTCCTCTAATGCTGTTCCTGGAGATGATTGGGGAACCTTGGATTTTAATCTTACCTTTATTGGAGAGTATAAAGTATCTAATCTTTATTTTATGAAGCAAAAAAGAGAGTTTGAACAAAGATATTTTGTTTCTAATGCCCTTTGTAATAACTTTGTTGCTGCTTCTACCCTCTATGAATCTATCAAACCTACTAATGATGATATACTGACTACTGAAGTTCCATTGAATCCTTCTGACATGGCTTCTTGTTATGGTCCTTGTTATCATTTACTAGTTAAACAAGGATTCCATGGTCAAGGATGTGGTAAGCATAAACCAGGAATTAAAATGCCCTTATAGAATGGTGGGCATGATAATTATTATGGATTGGGATTTAATCCTCAACAACACATCAATGTTACCAACATCTCAAATAACACTTCAAAACATGATGAACCTATGAAGGAATTTTACCAAGAAATTCTTTCGCCTAAAGTCCTTCATGCTAAGATGATTACTAGATCTAAACACAAAAATAAATGTAGTCCATACTTGAAGACTCTTCTCTTTTGTTTGTATCATAGATTTCATGATCACTCTACTAATGAATGTCAAGCTTTACATTATAATATTAGTCAACTCATTGAAATGATCACTCTACTAATGAATGTCAAGCTTTACATTATAATATTAGGAAACTCATTGATAGTAAAGTTATTTATATATCATGTGGCAATGAGTTTTATTTCAATCCTATTTCCTCTAAATAATATTTATGTTCCTATTATGGAACTCTACATTACGTTAACAATGTTAGCCTAATCTTTGGGGGCTCATTGTCTTGCATAGTGTTGTGAGAATCTGAATAGTGCGCTATCCCTCATAAGGGTTACTTTTTCACTTCTTGCATGATATCTCTTTACATTCATCCCTTCCATGGACTCATAGGAGCTGTGACCTTCTTGGATGGCACTAGGTTTTTTCTATGGGTATTGTCTTGTTGTTGAAGAAGGCATTATCCTTGTTCTTTTCTTTCCTTAAGATGTCAAAATAGTATGTACTTTTCCATCTTAAGGAGGGGGCATATATACGCCCTCCCCCATTCTATATTATGCATTTTTGTTCTAGCCTTTTGTTTTGCAGCATGATAAATCCTCTGAAGGTAATGCACACAAGTCTCTAAATCCTAAAGAGATACGCATTCAATTACAATTCAATATGCTAAATCCTTGGAAGGTAATGCACATAAGTTGCTAAATTCTGCAGAGATACACATTTTACAAATCTATTCCATGGTGATATAAGGATATGGATCCATGGGTACTTCATAAAAGCCATTAGAAGAAACACTACATACATACACAAAGTCTCCAGAAGGCACACAACTTTATG
Source organism: Thuja plicata (assembly GCA_018584345.1). Lineage (NCBI taxonomy): Eukaryota > Viridiplantae > Streptophyta > Pinopsida > Cupressales > Cupressaceae > Thuja > Thuja plicata. The sequence goes on along the minus strand of MU227639.1, from coordinate 441,399 downwards.
GGGTGACTATCAAGTGCTTGCTTGGTGGTCCATCCTATTCTTTTTGTGGTTCACAGTGAGATACACACATCTTACTGGGTGAGGTAATCACACCCTCTCTCTTTTTCTCTTTGACTGGTGATGTCTCTCTTATCATGATCTTAGGGATGATAAAGACTTAAGTCCTTGGGGGCTTATGGGTTCCTTTGTCCCTTTTGATTTCAATAAGATTATCTTTTCTTCATGATCTCCTTTACCAAGATTTTGCATTGAGTCCATACTTTTGCTAAAGTGGGGGCTAAATGTATAGTTGGAAAATTGAAGCACTTCCATTGTGGACTAGTTTAGCCTTTTGACTAAGTGTTTTGGGGTCATTTCGAGCACCTTGAATGGGTCTCTGACTTGGATCTTTCTTTCTCCCCTATTCTGTCCCATTTCCCACTTTTCTCCAGCCTGTTTCTAGCATCCTAAACTGCAAAACTGAGATTTTTGACATCAGGATCAAAATTGACCTTTCTGGGTCAAGGTCAACCTCAACCTTGACCTAGGTCAAGGTTGACCTTGACCTTAACCTAGTTCAAAATCAACCTTTTTCTGGCCCAAGGTCCATATTTCAAGTTTCCAGAGTTTTCGGATGTCGGGCTTCAGAAAAGTTCATTCCCGCTTCCGGGTCGGTTGTTTTGGGTTTCAAAATGATGACTTTTAAATTATATTTAATATAGGTCCATTTCTAGGGGTATAGGTCTAATGGGAATTTAATTCTCCTATGTAGGCCTCTCTAGAAGATGGTGCCCTAGATTGGTATATAAGGAAGCCTTCTCCTCTCATTTTCTCTAACCATGATCATCAACTATCAAAGACTTGAGAAGTGAAATCTAAGTGTGAAGGACAAGCTAAGAAGAAATATTTGAAGCAATCCAAGTAGCCATTGAAGCATTCATCTACTCTCAAGAATCCCAACATTCAAGCATCCAATTCATCAAGGAGATCCATTGGTAGCCATTGAAGGATTCAAAGCTCTATGGAGCTCTCTTGTTGAAGATTTCTCCATCCACATTCCTTCAAGCCTCTTCCTATTCAAAGATCCATTCAATATTGGTGTTGAAGATCTACAAGCAATTAATTTGAGACATCCTACATTCTACATTCTACATTCTACAATTGACATTCTACATCCGTTTGGTGCATACATACTTGTCAATCCACAGATTTGAATCCGCCGCAAGGGCTTCTACATAAGCGAGGTGAATTATTCTATTTGCTTTGTTTATTTAAGCAATTTCAATTATACTTTTAGGTTAATTCCAAAACCAGGGTTTGACCAAGGAAAAACCCTCCCCCCCAACAAAAAAATCCATTTTTCTTTTAGGTAGAGGTTCAGAATAGTGGATCAGAGTGCAGATTTAGATGCCCTTTTTGGCAAACCTTCAGGATCTGGAAACCAATTTTCTGTCAGATACTTTTGAGGTTGATTCTACCCTAGGTTAGAATCGGAAATTCTAGGTTAATGGTGACATTGACTTGAGGGTCAAAATTTGAACTGAGCTAGATCAGAAAATGATTTCTGGGTTTTGTAGATCTCATAGTTTCAATTTTAGAATTGTGGAAATCAACAGTTTCTGAGATCGTCTGATAGGGTTTTTAGCAGGTTCTTTTTTGGAGGTAAGTATTTTATTCTATTTTCCTTTAGAAACATTTCTAGATTCACACCCCTTATCAATTAAAATTAAAGGTAAGATGGATAATATGTGCATAGGATCACTTTTATGAGAAAATATCCATTGTTCTAAACCCTATCCTTATTTTCTTCTTTACACAGAGAAATCCAACTCATTGCTGTCCCACCAATAGTAAATACATAACCTATAGTACTCCACCCGATATCTATATCTTTTTCTAAATCTGAGTCAACATATCCTTAAACAGTAGTAGTAGAGCCCTCAAAGTGTAAACATTTATTAGATGTACCTCTCAAATATCTATGAATCCATTTGACTACATTCCAATGCTCAATCCCAGGGTGACTCATATAGCGGCTAATGACACGTACTACATGTGCAATATCTGGCTTAGTACATACCATAGCATACATTAAGATCCCTATAGCTGAAGCATAAGGTATCTTGGACATTTTTGCCTCCTTTTCTGGTGTCTTTGGATACATCTCCTTAGTCAATTTCAAATGACCAGGTAAAGGTGCACTGACAGCTTTGGAATCCTTCATGGAGAATCTTTGCAACACCTTTTCAACATAATCAGCTTGAGAAAGAGTTAATTTTCTATTCTTCCTATCTCTACAAATTTTCATGCCAAGGATTTGTTTTTCTACCCCCAAATCCTTCATAGCAAAAGATTTTACTAACTATTGTTTCAACCCCTTAATATGATCCATGTTAGACCTAGCTACTAGCATATCATGAACATATAAACATAGAATAATGTAGTTGTCATTATTCAACCTATTGAAATAAAAACAATGGTCAAAATTACATTGAGTTTATCCATTCTCGTTCATAAAAGTATAAAATTTAATATACCATTGCTGAGGTGCTTGCTTCAAGCCATATAAACTTTTCTGCAATCTGCCACTAAACTCTCCTTACCCTTGACCTCAAATCCCTGTGGCTGTATCATATATATTTAGTCATTCAAATTACCATGAAGAAAAGATGTTTTAACTTCAAGCTTCTCTAAATGTAAATCTTCAATAGCCACAATACTTAAAACTGTTGGATGATATTAGTTTTGGTTACTGATTATGCTATTGATATTCATGTTTCGTCATTGATGTCAACATATATTTCTATGGAGAAGACAATCTGGCTACTTAACTGGAAGGAGTGTACAGATACTGTATGGATTATTTAGAATGATCAAAGTTGGATTTATGAAGAAGGATGTGTGATGACCTTATTTCTAAGGTTGCTTGACTCTATGTTACTATTAGTAATAACTAAGAGGGGGGGGGGGGGGGGGNGGGTGAATCAGTGGCCTCAAAATTTTATCCTTCAAACATTAACCACCAATAAAATAAACCTCAGATTATTAAGTCCCTACAAGATGCATGCCATGAAATACTTATAATGATTTAACTGTCTGTCAATTTTCCTTGTCTATCCTTATTCTCCTTGATTATTGATAAGCAGTATAACTATTTACCAAAACTCAGTAAATAAGCAGAGTATACCGATCAACCTAGTGTTAACTATGTCAGATACAAAACAATAAAGAAATGAATCATACACACATAACACATGAATTTTTAATGTGGAAACCCTGTTAAGGAAAAAACCACTGGGACCGGTGCCCCAAATTTTCACTCTTATGAAGTGAGCCCTATTAGGAGCCAACCCTGTTAAAGGTTACAAACACACTGTTAAGTGCGACCTTGTTAGAAGATTTTATACATAGAGGTTGTCACTTAGTATCGGGCATCTATTGGTACCATCCTTGAATCAACCTCCTTCTTAGACTGTCAATAGGTATTGGGCAAGTCCAATGCTACTTTCATGAATCAACCTTTTTGGAACTCCTTGGGATGTACCTCAATATATAGAAGACTGTTAAGTCCTGCTCTGTTAAGAGACTTGATACTTCAATGGTTAAAATAAAACACTATGACCTGTTCATGATGCAACTTTGAATTAAATATTTTCAAATCTATTTAAGTAAATTACCTCTCTAATCAATGTATCAATTCAATTATTTGTGATGCACATTTTCTGCTCCATGATGCTGTGTTTCACTGTTCGTCGGTGTCTATAGAATTCTTTAGCTCTCCTTTAGCTTGATTGATCAGGACTGTATGAAGTTATTCTTCATCAGTTTCTCTTTATCATCCTCTTTTTATTTACTCCCCTTAATCTCATCCATAAATGAATTAAGCTTGTCTCTTATATAGACATGATATTCAGTGTTTCTTGATTCTTGATTCTTGGTGTGAAAAAATATCCATCCAATTTGATTTAAAGAATAACTCCTGATTTATCTCGTAGTTATCTTCTTGCCAAATATACAAATCTTCTTTAAATCAATCACTTAACTCTGGTCGAATAAAACAAAGAAAACAACCAGTTAAGTCTATCTTTTTTGTCATTTTTTGAACTCTCTATTCCATCGGTCAACTCTTCAGTTAGTTGTCAGTGACAACTGATAGTTTCGTTAGCATGACTCTAGTTAGCTTTGGGATCTCCCTCCGTTGGGCATCATTAGATTTTTACTCATTGGGAAAATCTGTTTTCAGCTTCGTCAGGCATCCTGTGGTTTTCCTTTGTCGGGCAACACTGTCTTCTACTCATCAGGTATCACTGTGACTTTTCTTCTTTTCCTTTACCGATGGTGTGCACTCCGTCGGTTTTATTTGTCACTGAGTGAATACTTGACTTTTATGCATTGCTGAAAGCATAACCCTTGTTCCATTGATTCTCTAAAGTCTTTGGCATTATGTACATGACCATACATATGATATCAAGTTGACATCAATGACAATACAAACCATTAACTGATTTAATGCCTTGCATTATCTTCAACTTAACATTATCAAAGATTCAATCTGTTACATGTCATCAGTTACATACTATGGATGTTACAGTTGATTTAGTGAAGACTGGCTTTCTGGACTGTAACTGTGATTCTGGACAGAGCAGGTCTTTGTGTTTCAGGTATATCTTTCTGGCGAAGATATTTTAGAACTTGTGAGATTACTGATGGACAACCTACATATGTTAGAGTAATGGGTTGAGTTTGATTGTTGTTTGGATACTGATGACATCAGCTGTGGCATGTATTCTGGAGAAGACCTATTTCTTGGCCGACTTTAGACATGTAGCGTGTGAAATTAATTGTGAGCATGAATTACAGATCTGGAAGTATATGTGATGGATTGTTAATGATGTATACTTGTTATAGATATCGTGTGTATCTTAGCAAGGGGCTATGTAATTATTTGTATCATGGAAATCCTTAATTGGATGACCTAGTTAGTTATGTATTAGGAAAGCTTAACTGGCCAACCTAATGAATTATTGTAAGAGGGTATATATATGAATGATAATTTCTTGTGGAGAAGTGTGAGAGAGAAAGACAAGGAAAAAGAGGTGTGGAATTTGCGAAGCTTGTTGACTGCTGGATACAAAGTGGAGTTGATACTTCATTAGAACTGACCAAGAAAAGACAGTTGCTATCAAATAGTTCACTGGAATGTGTATTTTCTTTATACACTTGATGTAGATTGTAAATCCTTGAGGGTGGCTTTAACCGTCTTTGGGAAGTGTGCCTTGGTAGTGAGCCTACTATTTTCTTTGACTCCTAACAGGGTCTGTCTCCTAACAGGGACTGTGTACTGTAATGTTGTAATAAGCTCCTAATAGGGTTAATATCTTTTAACATGGATACTATACTCTCAGTACATTATTTGTGGGTGTTAATTCCCACCGTTGTTTTACATTTAACCAGGTTTCCTTGACAACAAATATTGTGTTATGGTGTTGGCATTTATTGTGTTATCATTTACAATTGCAGATTTGGTTTATAAAGTTTAAAGTTTAATAATCTAGATTACAACTGATTCACCCCTTTCTCAGTTGTCTTGTGGACTACTATTCCTAACAATTGGTATCAAAGCTATTGTTCCTCAGAGAGAAATTTTAACAACTTTAGGTGATCCTAAAGATGACTTACTACAAGAAGGATAGTCCAAAGTTTGATCCTGAAAACTTTGACAGTTGGCAGAAAAATATGAGAATACATTTGCTATGTGTGGGAATTGATTACTGGATGATAACAAAGAAGAAGGAAAAGATAGCGACTGAGGATGAATTATAAAAAGCCACTGAAGATCAAAAGAATCTATTCTCATGAAATATGGTTGCAAGGGAATCCTTAATCAATGCACTATCAAAAGGAGAATTTACTAAATTAAAGGACTTGGACTCTGCACATGAAATCTGGACAAGACTGGAAGCACTATATGTTGGAGACAATTTTACAAAGCAAGAAAAGTTATAGAACTGGAAGACAAAGATGGAATCACTGAAGATGAGAGAAGATGAGAACATCAAAGCATATGGAAAGAGAATTACTGAAGTGGTTACTGGTATTAGGAACTCTGGAGGAACTTACAGTGAGGAAGAAGTGATTGCAAAGATACTAATATCTTTAACACCTGCATATAGAACCAAGGTTCAGGCTATAGAGGAGATCATACCTTTGACACCAAACTTCACCAGAGAGATGTTGATTGGCAAGATAACTACATTTTAAGCCACAAAATTGGGAGACACTTTATCTAAGATTGAGTGAGCCTTCAAAGAAATCATGCACAAAAGCAAAAGAATATTACCTGGAAATGCAAGCACAAGTAGTATTGACCTAAGAGAAGAACTTGGAGCCTATGTTGATGAATGCGAACAAATACAGGAAGAAGAAAGGAAGCTAGATGAAGTTGTGGCACTGATTTCTACAAGAGAAAAGAGAGGTAAGGGTAATTTTGAGGGAAAATTATGTTTGAAACATTTTTCATGTAATAAGATTAGTCATTTTGCATCTAGATGTCCTACAAGAATTCCAAAGCACAAACCTAAGTTTTTAAAATCTAAATTCTCAAAGGACAAAGAATGTTATTATGCAAGTGAGGGTATATCAAATGATGAGGATGGTGACTATGATGAAATTGGATTTATTGCTATTAAGGATGATGAACCTATGCATGAAGAAAAATCCTTAGTATCCCAAGTTGAAAAGAAATCTAAATGGGTCATAGATAGTGGTTGTTCACATTATATGACTGGAGACAAAAACAAGTTTGTGAGTTTGAAAAGACATGATGGTGGTGTTCTTAGATTTGGTGACAATAATCCTAAACTTATTATTGGAATTAGAACTATTTCTTTGGATGGAAAGACTAACACCGATGATGTATTACTTGTTGATGGACTTAAGCACAATTTGTTTAGTGTTGGATAGCTAGTGGACAAGTGTTATCAACTAAACTTCATCAATGGAAAATGTTCTATCAAGAGTAAAACATGAGACTTGATAGCATTTGGTACTAAATCTAGAGGTAATGCATTTGAATTGAACACATATGAAGCTTCTTGTTTTATTGCAAAGGTTGATGACAATTGTTTATGGCACATAAGATTTTGTCATGTTAACTTTGATAACATTGTGAAGGAAAGCATGACAAAAGTAGTAAGAGATCTACCTAGAATTGTAAAGCCATCTAACACTATGTGTAGAGAATGTGTTATGGGGAAATAGACTAGAAGCACATTCAAGAGAAAATCTTATTCAACAAAAGGGAAGTTGGATCTGGTGCACATAGATCTATGTGGTCCTACAAGAACAAGATCATACTATGGTGAAAGGTATTTTATAGTATTTGTTGATGAATTTTCTAGAATGATGTGGGTTACATATTTGAGAGAAAAATATGAAGCATTTGACAAGTTCAAGTTATTCAAAGCAAAAGTTGAGAATGAATCTGGTTTAAAGATGAAGTATTTGAGATCAGATAGAGGATGAGAGTTTACATTAGATATGTTTAATACATACTATGAAGAAAATGGAATACATAGACAGACTTCAGCCCCTAGCACTCCACAACAGAATGGGATAGCAGAGCGAAGAAACATAACCATATTAGATGCTACAAGGACTATGTTGCTAGAAGGAAATGTGTCACATGTTCATTGGAGAGAAGCAGTTGGCACTGCTGTGTACACATTAAACAGGATTTAGATAAGAGAAGGTACAAATAAAACTCCCTATGTATTATGGTTTGGTCATGCACCTACTGTGAAATATTTTAGAATATTTGGTAGTAAATGTTATATAAAGAGAGATGATGAGATAGGCAAGTTTGATGCTACAAGTGATGAAGGAGTATTTATTGGTTATTCCACTAAGAGTAAAGCATATAAATGTTTCAATAGGAGATTGAGGAAACTGATTGAAAGTGCCAATGTGAGGATAGATGAAAATTTTCAAATTCAGGAAAGAATATATGATTGTGGTCAGATAACAGAAACAAGAGAAGTTGCTGCTGAACCTAAAGGACCCTTGATGATCGAGAATGAGATTGAAGAAGAAGAACAAGCCGAAGCTACTGAGACATTGAAGACACCAAGGTATGTCAAGATAAACCATCCTGAAGATCAAATTATTGGTGATGCAAGCAAAGGCATGATGACTAGATCTAGAGTTAGAGATGAGATCTGTTTGATTTCTCAAGTTGAACCAAAGACTACTGATGAAGCATGTAGAGATTAATCTTGGAATAAAGCCATGGAAGAAGAACTAGAACAAATAAAGAAAAACAATACTTGGGAGTTAGTTCCAAGACCTAAGAACAAAAATGTGATTGGAACTAAGTGGGTTTTCAGAAACAAGATGAATGAGGAAGGCATAATGGTAAGAAACAAGGATAGAATGGTATGTAAAGGCTACTCACAACAAGAAAGCACAGACTATGTAGAAACATTTGCACTTGTTATTAGATTGGAAGGTGTGAGACTATTCCTTGATTATGTTGCACATAAAGACTTCAAAGTGTATTAGATGGATGTGAAGTCAACATTCCTGAATGGTGATCTAGAAGAAGAAGTGTAGATTGAGAAACATGATGGTTTTCATTTGATAGATGTTGAAAACATGGTTTTTAGACTGAAGAAGGAAATGTATGGACTAAAACAAGCACCAAGGGAATGGTATGCAAGACTGGATAAACATCTACTTTGTCTTGGTTTCAGAAAAGGTAATGCAGACAATAATTTGTATTTAAGAACTGATGAAGATGGAATCTTAATTATAGAAGTTTTTGTTGATGATATCATTTTTGGAGGCAATGATAAAATGATCAGTAAGAAGTTTGCTAAAGAAATGAATAATGAGTTTGAAATGTCAATGATTGGTGAGATGAAATTTTTTCTTGGTTTGAAAATTAATCAGAGTAAGAGTGGAATTTTTATATCTCAGACCAAGTATCTTAAGAAAATTTTGAAGAAATTTGGAATGAAAGATTGTAAACCTATTGGTACACCCTTGGTGACAGGGAACAAATTGACTAAAAGTGAGAGAATAAAAGTGTTGGGAAGACTAAGTATAGATCAATGATGGGAGGTCTATAATATCTAAAACACACTAGACCAGATATTACCAAAGCAGTTGGAATTGTGGCTAGATATCAGGTAGATCCTAAAGAGACACATTTTGCTGCTGTGAAAAGAATTTTTTGATATTTGAAAGGAACAATACAATATAGATTATGGTATGAAAAATCTGATGATTTTACATTGCAGGATTTTACTGATGCTGATTAGGAAGGTAATGTGGATGATAGGAAGAGTACAAGTGGTGGTGCATTTTTCCTTGGGAAAAGGCTGGTTTCTTGGTTGAGCAAGAAGCATAGCTATATTGCTCAATCTACTGCTAAGTCAGAGTATGTTGCTGCTGCGTTTGGATGAAACAAATGCTGAAGGACATTGGAATAATTTTGAAAGTGTTGGAAAGTGACAATGCAAGCAATTGTTATTTTGTCATTGCTGTCAAACCTTAACTAGTGAGACTATTGTTATCTGTTTGAGTACCATATCTTATTTTGATGAAGAAGATTTAACAAGAAGACCAAGTGAATGGTTTAATTAAGGCAAATAAAAGGGTACTTGATTAGTTGGCACTCTGACAAAGTAATTAGTTGTTTATCTTTCAAAGACAATTTTTCTGGCTGTTCTGTGCCGAGCAAAGTTGCTTGTTCCGAGAAAAGTTGCTTGTGTCGAGTAAATTTGTTTGTGATGAGCAAAGTTGTTCAATGCCGAGCACCATTGAAACTGACGAGTGGAAACAATGATGTTGGCCAACTTATAGTAATTGGATTAATGATGAGATTTGAGATCTCTAGCTGAATTAGTTAATTCTATTGGGATATGTAATGTTAATTAAAGATTGATCCACATCATTTAATGTATAGGTAATCATAATTAATGCATGGTTTCAAGATTTAATTAGAGACTACTTTGGAGAAGTAAATGTAATGCAAAGATGGAATAATCTGTTGGATATGACCTAACCTAAGATCTACGATCTTATTTAAGCGGCAAAAGATTTATCTAACCTAGAGATAGAGGTATATGATAACCTCAAGGGGTTATTCATTGTGTGTGGATGTGTATGTAAGAAGGGTTTCATAGTTAATTTACTATTTGGCATGATCTAGAAGAGAAGGATGAATACAAAAGTAGAGAGTTGCATGTGTGATTGCTTGACGGATTTCCAAGTAGATTAGAAGGTTGAAATGACAATGTAGGCTATCCAGTAAGTTAACATCAGAGCTGTAATTGGATCTGAATTGCAAAGTAAGTTGTATGTACCAGATCACAACTGCTGATTACTTTCTTACCATTGTATAAGTTAAAATCCTTTAACAAGGTTGACTTAACAGTCATTTGTATAAATCCTCTAACAAGGTGACATTCAGGTGGAATGATCTAAGTCCTCTAACAAGGCCACTCCTGATAGGGTGATTAAATCCTTTAACCAGGTCACACCTAGCAGTGTGTTATTGTAACCTTTAACAGGGTTGGCTCCTCACAGGGCATCACTTTAGAAGAGTGAAAACTTGGTAGCATGTTACTGGTAGTTTTTCCCATATTGGGTTTCCATGTTAAATACTTGTGTCAACTTGTGTGAATGCTTATGGTTTGCTTTACTGTTATATTTCTACAAGCTAATTTCAATTGACAGTAAATTGCATTATTAAGTTGTTGAATTATGCTACTGCTGCCGTGTAGATCTGATATACAGAAAGTTTTTATTTGCTACATCTAGAACTGAGGATAACTGATTCACCCCTCCCCTCTCAGTTATTCTAAATTCATTCTAACAATTGATATCAGAGCTTTGGTCTCCTAAAAATAGTTTGAAGGTACTTGGAGTGAAAAGATCAAGATGTATAAGAAGGAGGTTCCTAAGCTGAACAAAGCTAACTTCCTTGCATGGTAGATTTTGATGAAACTACATTTGGCTGGTATTGGAGATGATGCTAAGTGACTTATTGAACATGCCTATGTACCACATACTACTCCTCTCACAGCTGCACAACTAAAATAAAAGCAAGAGCACAATCAAGCAATGTTGGAGATAGCCTCCTCATTGAGCTATTTAGAGTTTGATGATATAAAGAGCTTCATAAATGCAAAGAAGATGTGGGAAAAACTTGCAACAGTCTATGGTGGAGACACAAATGTGCTGAGAGATAAATCAGAAAGCCTACGAGGTAAGTTTGATGAGATGAAAATGCAAGAAGGTAAAAATGTTATTCAGTACTATGGTAGAGTAAAAGAAGTTGTAAATGCCATTAGAGGGGCTAATTGAACAATTTATGAGAACACCATTATGAGAAAGGTATTGAGAAGTTTACTTCCTATATGTGCTATTAGAGTTTCTACAATTCAAGAATTGAGATGTACTCCTAACAATAATCTGAATCTGGAAAATCTGATAGGAAGACTCACTGCATTTGAAATGTCAAATTATGATAACTATGATTGACAAGGGATTGATTCTACTTTTAGATCACAGCTGGTTCTCAATAAATCTAAGAAAGGAAAGAAATATGTGGACAGTGAAAGTGACACTTCTGATGATGATCTTGAAGAACTTGAAACACTTATGGAAAAAAGACTATCCAGAGGAAAAGGAAAATACAAAGGTAAACTTCCTATTATTTGTTTTTCATGCAAAAAAGTTGGTCATATAGCTGCTAGATGTCCTAACAAGAATGAAAAAGATGAGAGAAGGGAAAACAAATACAAAGAATACAAAGACATAAAGGATGACCGAGACTTCAGGAAATATAAGGACTACAAAGACAAAGGTAAGAAATCTTGTTATATTACTGAAGAAACTTCTGACAATGACACTGATAATTCTGATGACAATGATATAGAAGTTGTTTATGTTGCAATGAAAGAAGATTCTGATGATGATGAGAAAACTGCACTAATCTCTTATATGAGTAAAAATTATCATTGGATCATTGACAGTGGTTGTTCCCATCATATGACTGGTGACAAAGATAA
>MU227639.1:399167-422966 GCA_018584345.1 Thuja plicata | reverse complement strand
TAGAAGCACTTATGGCTAGAAGAGTGCAGAGAGGCAAAGGTAAATACAAAGGCAAGTTACCACTTATATGCTTTAATTGTAAAGAGATTGGACACTTTGCTGCAAGATGTCCTAACAGAAGAAAAGATGATAGAAGTAATGATAGACCTTTTGAGAAGAAATCTGACAGAGGTGATAACAAAGATTATAGAGGTTACTGACAATCAGAAAGAACAGATACCTGAGACTACAAGGATGAAGGCAAGAAGGATAGCCACTTAGCTACTTGCAAAGATGATGATATTGACAGCGAATCTAATGAAGACATCAAGCTGGTATTTGAAGTTGTGAAGGATGATTTAGATGAAGATGAAAGGTATGTAGAAACTGCATTCATATCTAAGGTTAGCAAGAATGACATCTGGATTATAGATAGTGGCTGCACTCACTAGATGACCAGTGACAAAGAAAAGTTTAACACTTTTGAGTGTTATAATGGCGGTACAATAAGAATGGCTAATGATACACCTTGTCTGGTTGAAGGTAAAGGAACTATAATGTTGAATAACCTGATTAAATGTGAAAATTCTTATTGGGTAAAAAGATTGAATTATAATTTGTTGAGTGTTTCTCAGTGGAATAATTTAGGTCACAGAGTAGCATTTGAGAACAAGAAGGCAAAGATCTTTAATGAATTAGGAAAACTGATTGGTACCGGTGAACAGACTAAAGGTAACTTATTCTATCTGAATGATACTAACACCACTTGCTTAATGACTAGAAACAAAAATCTATGGTTGTGGCACAAAAGATTGTGTCATGTGAATTTTGACAACATGATAAAAATAAGCATAAGAATAAATGTAAGAGGCTTACCGACGATGACAAAGCCAGACAACATCATGTGCAAAAATTGTCAAAAAGGTAAAATGACAAAGTCTAATTTCAAAAGTAAAACCCATACATCTGATGATAGTATAGAATTAGTCCATGCTGATTTATGTTGACCTATGAGGACAAAGAGCTATTATGGAGATAGATATTTTATTCTCTTTGTTGATGATTATTCTAGAATGATGACAATTATGTTTCTAAAAGATAAATCTGAAGCATTCAATATGTTTAAATGGTATAAGGCTATGGTAGAAAAATAAAGTGGTAAGGATTTGAAATGTTTGAGATCAGATAGAGGAGGAGAATATATATCAGAGGACTACACCAAGTTTGTATATTGTGAAGAACCCAACACTCTGCCTGCGCAATAGTGCTTAATCCCAGAACAACAGAATGTTGCAACCGACAGTCAGACTGCTGTTACCCACGGTCATGATAATAATCAAGATAATGTGAAGGTAATGAAGAAAAAAATGAAGATCAAAATAATGACCAAGCTGATAAACAAAGAGCTGTACCTATACTTGAAATATATGTAAGAAGGAACCATCCAGAGATCCAGATCATAGGAGACAAGAAAGTTGGTACAAGAACAAGAAGTAAGTCTTTAACCTAAAATTGTTTAATTTGTGAGTTTGAGCCAAAATCTGTCAATGTTGCACTAGATAATGAAGAATGGATAAGTGCTATGAATGATGAGATTGAGAAGAACAAAACATGGTCACTTGTGCCAAGACCAGATGACAAGAATGTCATCGGTACAAAATGGATATTCAGGAATAAGCTGAACGAGAATGGAGAAGTCACAAGGAACAAAGCAAGGCTAGTAAGCAAGGGGTATGCACAAGAAGAAGGTATAGACTATGGAGAAACATTTGCACCCATTTCTAGGCTAGAAGGAGTAAGAATACTACTTTCTTATGCTGTATACAAAGGATTCAAAGTATATCAAATGGATGTCAAGTCAACATTCCTAAATGGAATACTTGAAGAAGAGGTATACATTGAGCAACCAGAAGCGTTTGTAGATCTAGACAAGAAGAACATGGTATGTGGACTTCAAAAAGCCTTGTATGGATTAAAACAAGCTCCCAGAGCTTGGTATGAATGACTTCATTCCTATCTAATAAGTATTGCATTCATAAGGACTAGTGAAAATAGTGATCTTTGTTTGAAAGAAGATACTGATGCTAACACTTTGATTGCTGAAATATTTGTTGATGACATCATATTTGGAGGCAATGATATGCTATGCAAATCATTTGCTGATGAGATGAGAAAAGAATTCAAGATGTCTATGTTTTGAGAGATCAAGTTCTTTCTTGGTCTATAGATCATTCAACAAAGTGAAGGTATTTTCATTACACAGTCCAAATACATCAAAGAGGTCCTGAAAATATTCAAGATGGAAGATTCCAAACCAGTTGGAGTACCGATGGCTATTGGATGTAAGCTAACAAAGAAAGACAAGACAACAAAGGTAAATCAGACTTTGTTCAGATCAATGATTGGAAAACTCATTTATGTTGTACACACTAGACTAGATATTGCACATGCAGTAGGAATTGTTGATAGATTTTCTGCTAACCCAGGGGAATCACATATGACTATTGTAAAAATAATTTTAAGATATCTGAAGAATATTGAGGTATTTGGCTTATGGTATAGAAGAGAAGGCAAATTTGAACTTAAGGTGTTTACTAACGCTGATTGGGCTGGAAATATTGATGACCGAAAGAGCACAACTGGAGGAGCATTCCTTATGGGTGACAGACTTGTCACTTGGATTAGCAAGAAGCAAGGATGCATCTCTCAGTCTACTGTAGAAGTAGAGTATGTTGTTGCTACTGTAAACTGCTCAAATATTGCATGCATCAAACAATTGCTGGAAGGTATGCATATGAAGACCTTAGAACCAGTGATTATCTATTGTGATAACAACAGTGCAATAAAAATTTCCAAGAATCCAGTCATGCATTCCAAGAATAAATACATTGCAATCAAGTATCATTATTTAAGAGAACAAGTTCAAGAACAAGAGGTGATACTTAAGTATGTGCAATCAAAAGAACAATTAGCTGATATCTTCACCAAGCCACTGCTCAAGGATACGTTTGAGTACTTCAGAAAGAGACTAGGGGTCAAACCCTTGTCTACCAGTTAGTAAAAGACTGAAGGCTGCATCAACCTATATATTATCAGAATATCATTCATGTTGATGCAAGCAAAAAGATGAACTTCAAAGATACATCTATATACAAAAAGGTATATACCACAACCGAGCACTAGAGCGTATTGTTGTATTGCTGACGGATAAGGGAAATTCAAGGAATATATTATGGATAGAAGAAAATGATTATTTGACATGAATGTCAGATGTTTTTAAAATACTTATTTTGCATTGTTGTCAAAGGGAGAGAAAGTTTCCATATTATCACAGTCTTCAAAAAAAGAAGAAAGATTATCCATTATCAGATTACTCCAACAAGGAGAGATAATATCCATAGGGAGAGTTGTTGACAAGAGACATAGACATCAAAGAAGAAGAAAAGTCAAAAGAGAGATATTGACACAAGGAAAGGACGCAACACATTAGAACAAGAAACACAAAGAGCTGCAAGAATCAAATCTAAGCTAACATAGAGCTTACCGACGGTCATACATTTTTATCAGTTATCAAACAAAGATTGGTAGTTTGATGAATCTCAATAAATTGTATTTCATATTGTATTAGAAATAGTATAGTATGATAATATAAGTTTGTTGCCATCAATTCCAAAGGGAGAGATTGATGACATGTAGCTGATTGAATGTTTGATAATGTTAAGTTGAAGATAATGAAAGACATTAAATCAGTTAATGGTTTGTATTGTCATTGATGTCAACTTGATATCATCTGTATGGTCATGTATATAATGCAAAAGAATTTAGAGAATCAATGGAACAAATATTATGCTTTCAACAATGCATAAAAGTACAATATTCACTAAGTGACAGATAACACCGATAGAGTGCACACCATTGGTAAAAGAAAAGAACCAAATTCACACTGATACCCAACGAGCAGAAGACAGTGTTTCTCAATGAAGCAAAATCATAGGATGCCCGATGAGCTGAAAATAGAGTTTCCCGACCAGTAAGATCCAATGATGCCCGACAGGTGGAGATCCTGAAGCTGACTGGAGTCACACCAATGGAACTATTAGTTTTCACCGATGACTAACTGCAGAGTTGACCGACAGAATAGAGAGTTTAGAAAATGACAAAATATCTAGCTGGAAAGAGCTAAAGATAGACTTAAGTGGTTGTTTTCATTGTTTTATTCGACTAGAGTCAAGTGATTGATTTAAAGAAGATTTGTATAGTTGGCAAGAAGATAAATACAAGATAAATCAGGTGTTAAGATTTAAATCAGATTGGCTGGATTGTTTTTCACACCAAGAATCAAGAATCAATAATCAAGAAACAATGAATATCATGTCTATATAAGAGACAAGCTTAATTCATTTCCATATCACATGAAAGGGGAGTGAATAGAAAGAGGATGCTGAAGAGTAACTGATGAAGGATAACTTCATATAGTCCTGATCAATCAAGCTGAAGGAGAGCTAAAGAATTCTGCAGACACCGACGAATAGTGAAGCACAACATCACAGAGCAGAAAGTGTGCAACACAAAGAATTGAATTGATACATTGATCAAAGAGGTAATGTACTAAATAGATCTAAAAATCTGCAGTTCAAGTTGCATTAGAAATAGGTCATTGTGTTTGAGTTTAACCATTGAAGCATCAAGTCTCTTAACACAGCATGACTTAATAGTCTTCTATATATTGAGGTACATCCCAAGGAGTTCCAAAAAGGTTGATTCATGAAAGTAGCATTGGACTTTCCAGATACCTATTGATAGTCTAAGAAGAAGGTTGATTTAAGGATGGTAGCAAGATTTGCCTAAAGCCTATTGACAGTCTAAGAAGGAGGCTGATTCAAGGATGGTAGCAAATAGATGACCGATACTAAGTGACAACCTCTATGTATAAAATATTCTAACATTGTCATACCTAATAGTGTGTTTGTAACCTTTAACAAGGTTGGCTCCTAATAGGGCTCACTTCAGAAGAGTGAAAATTTGGGGTACCAGTCCCAGTGGTTTTTCCCTTAACAAGGTTTCCATGTTAAAATCCATGTGTTATGTGTGTATGGTTTATTACTTTACTGTTTTACATTTCACATATGCATTTCTAGATTGATCGGTATACTATACTTATTTACTGAGTGTCGGTAAATAGTTTTTACTGCTTATCAGTAATCAAGGAGAATAAGGTCAAAGAAGGAAAAGTGACAGACAGTTAAATCATTATTAGTATTACATGGCATGCATCTTGTAGGGACTTAAAAATCTAAGATTTATTGATTGGTGGTTAAGTTTAAGAATAAGTTTTTGAAGCCACTGATTCACCCCGCCCTCTCAGTTATTACTAACAATGTTCCTGAACATTCACTTTTCTATGTAACAAGTAAAGTAGAAGGAACAACATTACCTATACAAAGATATAAGGTTCCTACTTTCACACCTTTTCTACTACTAAGGAACCTTTTGAAACCTTCCAATTTTTATATTAAAAGTAGCTGTGCAACCCTCATCACCTAGTTGCCCTGATAAAATTAAATTTCTACTCAGCCTTGGAACATGTCTTACCTCTTGTAGTAGCCAATGATTCCCATTATGCAACTTAATCTTAATTCTTCCCTTCCCAACAAATTGACAGGGTTCATTATCTCCCAACTAAACTTGCCCAAAATCACCTTGGACATAGTCAATCAAATAACTCCTATGGGGTGTAGCATGAAAAGAAGCCCTAGAATCTAGAATCCATGAATCATCAACGTTCTCAAGGGAAAGAATCAAAATATCATCTTCAGATTTATTACTTACCACATTTTCCTCCTTATTGCCTTCTTGTTTGTCTCCTTATTTATTCTTCTGAGACCAACAATCTTTCTTCTTATGACTTGGTTTTCCACAGTACCAAAAGTTGTTAGGTCCTCTTGATTTAGACCTCTTTCCCTTTGACTTTCCTCATGATTTCCCACTATTTCTAGAGTTGTTTCCTCTATCTCTTGTTCTGCCTCTACTTTCTGCATTCAAAACACTACTTGATGTAGATCTGCTTGAGCTTTTTCTATGAATTTCCTCGCTCAGAATAACACCAACAACATCACCAAATTTTAGGTTGTTTGAATTAGAAATAGAGTTACTAACAACCATTATCAAGCCACTCTAGCTTTCTGGAAAAGAACAAAGAATCAAAAGAGCCCTAATTTCTTCATGAAAATTTATATTCAGAGAGGATAATTGACTAGTAACTATATTAAACTCATTTAAATGATTAGCCATTGACCCACCTTCTACCATCTTCATATTAAATAAACATTTAATAAGAAATTTATTATTCAAAGCGGATGGATTTTCATACAACTTTTCTAGGGTTTCCATTAACTCTTTAGTTATCTTTGCTTTGGTAATATTAAACACCATTGATTGTGCCAGACATAAGTGAATTTTTCCCAATGCCTTTCTATTCAGAATATCCCAATCCTCCTGAGACATAGTTGCCTCTTTCTTGCTCACTCCTTCCAATGGTTGCCATAAATCCTTCTGATAGAGATAGTCCTCCATCTGCATTTTCCATAACTAAAAATTCTGCCCATTAAACTTCTCAACCTTCAACTTACCCTCATTTTCCATTATTTCCACTCAACCGTGAGACTCCCACTAAACTGTGAGATCTTCCTTGTAGAGGATTACTAAAAAAAACCTCGCTCTGATACCACTTTTTAGGATTAAGAAGATAGAAATAATAATTATATGCATAAATATAATCAATATCAGAGAATAACAAAAAACCAAAACAGAAGAGAACACAAGACACAAAGATTTAACATGGTTCACCCAATCCTTGGGCTACGTCTACCAACAACCAATCCAATATTATTATTATCCAGTGATTACAATATAATCACAATATGCAATCCCCTTATAGCTCATTTCTACCATAAGAACAAACTAAAAACATACATCATATGAAACCCTAACCCTAAGCCAATTTATACAATCTTTATGCTGCTTTAGGGTTAGAACACATCGGCACATAAATTAGCCCAAATAAGCCCCAAAACCCATGCATTGTAGAAAGTGTAAAATAATTTCCTGATCAGTCACCACAATATAACAATGAGAGGATCCAGGGATTGACTCAAGGGTTTTTTGTAGACGAGTAGAGCGACCTATTATGTGGTTTCTTACAGTATGGTTGTTCCTGTAGCACAACAGGTACTACCATATTACCATTATTTAGCTAGATTCAAGGGAGAAGACCCTCCACCTAGAGTAGATGCACCTCCACCCCCCGTCATAATGAAAACAAGGGAGGGAGTGAGTCTTGATATTCCCTCTTCTTCTTATCCCATTTTGATATATTTTTTTGAGATCCATTGATTGTATACATTATTCATTAGCATCGTGGATGCACATTTTTTGCTCGAGATTGTCTGGGCACTCTTTTGTAGACACTCGTTACTTTTGAGATATATATATATATATATATGTGATCAATTTCATGCCCCATGTGATATCATGTGTTGTCATCTTTTTTTTATTCATATGCTGCTTCTGAGTAGATTAGTCCCTTGTATCATTTCTTTGAGTAGCTCTTGTGTGTATCTTAGATGCAAACATGTCTCATCATTGTTTTTAGCTCAGTGTGTAATACACTCTGATATGATGTTCTATTTTCTGATGTTTGGATTCTTTCCTACTTGATATCAACTTTTTGTGTGTAGATAGGTAACCTTAAGAAGATTTAATGCAGTTGATTACTTCAGCGAAGGATTTGACGTTAGAAGGAATAGCTTGTTGTGTTGTTATAATGCTAGTATGCAAGCCTAGGAATGAAGTTTAGCCTATGAAACAAGTCTATTCACTGATTAATTTATCCATTGTTGTTATCATCGAGCATTTTGGACATCAGAGCTAATACAGACCTTACTGATGCCACTGCAACCATAAGGATATGTGTATGATTTTCATCAGATAAAATTTGGCAAACTAACTTAAGCATCAAGGTATAAGAACTAGGATGACCTGGACATTGTTTCCAGTTGATTTCAAAAGGATAAACTAGTATCAAGGCATTCAGAGCCAAGATAACTATGAGTGCATTCTTACATAGGCAGGAAAATTTAACAGTCAAGGAGATAGTTCCAACCTCACCTTGGTGTGCAAGTAAACAAGATCAAGGGATATGAGGCTTTTCCATCTTAATGCAAAAGCTCTTATCACATACACCCCATTTTATTAATGTTACAGGATCATTAGAACCACACCAACAAGAAGTAATCAAAGAAAATAGTATGAAATTCATTGATAATATACAACATTCAAGAAAAAGATCATCACTCTTTTAGCAAGTTTTTTTTGATGGTTGTATATTTGTTTGTATAGGGTGTTGAAAAATACAATTATTCTTGTGGGTGTTAGTGTTGAAAAAAACTAGTGTGTTCTTGAGTGTTTATAAGCCAAGATTTTGAGTGCTCTATCCAATGTGTGTTGAAAAACAAATTTTTTTCCAAATAAGGTAGTGTTGAGAAACACTGTTTGATTAAGGTGTTGAAAAAAACCATTGATGTCAGTGGAAAAATGTCTGGTGGATATAAGACCAAGGTATCTAACTTTTATTAGAATGACGTCTGACAAGGTATTGACTTGATAACCAGAAGATGACCCTCGAGACCTGTAAGACTAAGATGTCAATCGGTTCCAAGCTAGGATGCCAACTTCACTGTTTGCACAAGGTCATGAGAGGTTTGTTAAGTGCAATCAAAGAAAGTTGAGGATTTTACGGGTGAGATAGTCAAGATATGCATTGATAGATGGAGCGCGGCTTACAAGTGACACCTGTTTGCCAGGTTTTTGAACACTTGAGAGATTTTCTATTTTTTCTATCAAGGCGCCTGTTTACCCGGTTTTCATTGAGGCACTTTTTTCTTTTTTTTAAAATTTTTTTTGGTTGATCCATCAAGTTGCTTGTTTGCTAGGTTTTCACCAGGATGATCATTTTTTTAGGAATTTTTCCAAATATTTTTGGCTTTTCTCCTTTTTCTATTTTTTGAATTTTTTCAGGATCATTTTCTCTGTACAGGTACTGCTCAAAATGTCTAGCTGTAGACCTTTTTTAGGTAGATTGTGTTAATGGGATCAAGAAATGTCTCCCCTTCTGGAGTTGAGAGGCTCCAGAGCTGAGTGTTGTAGTAATAACAAAGAGACCCAACTAGTTGGGTTCAAATTTCCCCTTTTGTTTGAGATGTTGTTGATTCTTTGGATTTTCTCTAAGTACATGATCTCCAACCTAAAATTATTTGTGTCTTACCTTCTTTTTGTAACCTCTAGACACCCTTTTCTAATAGACCCTTAGATGGTTGAATGCTTCTTTCCTTTGTACATCAAGTAGTTTGAATTCTTGGATTCTAGAAATTTGGAAATCTTCATCAGTGATGAGTCCTTGCAATGAGACTCTGAGTGATGGTATCTCTACCTCAATAGGCAATACTTCTTCTGCACCATATACCAACAAAAATGGTGTTGTCCCTGTAGGTGTTGTGATGCTGGTTCAATAAGCCCATAGAGCTAGATTTAATTGAAGATGCCGGTCTTTTCTTGATTTACTCACTGTCATATGCAAGATTTTCAATATGTTCTTATTAGATGCTTCAACCTATCCATTCCCTTGCGGATAGTAGATAGAGGAACGATGCTGGGTGATTTTAAACTTCTCACACAATTCATCCATAACTCTATTTTTTATTTTTCCTTCCTTATCTGTTATAATAGAGGAAGGTATCCCATACCTATAGATGATGTAGTTTAGGATAAACATGGATACTTGTTTCCCAATTTCTTTGATGAGTGGGATTTCTTCAAGCCACTTAGTGAAGTACTTAGTGGTTGTGATAATGAGTTTATGTCCACTAGATGAAGAGCGGTATATTTATCCTATCAAGTCATAGGCCCATTGTTGAAATGGCCAATGTGTGATGAACAATACCATCTCTCAAGTAGGAGCATGTATTAGGTTACCATGTAATTGACATTTCTTACAGGATTTATAAAATTGAATAGTGTCTTTCTCTATGGAAGGCCAATAGTACCCCACCCATAGGAATTTCTTAGATAACAAAAGACCATTTGAATGAGACCCACAAATACCTTCATGGACTTCTTTTAGTGCATGTTCAGACTCTTCATGTTCTAGACACCTAAGGAGAGTACCATCTAGACCTTGTATGTACAAATCGTTAGCGATGATAAAATAAGGCATGACATTTATGAAAAGGTTTCTCTTCTCATTTTTGGATAGGTCATTAGGGATTATTTGGTTATGCAAGTAGGAGTATATTTGGCTGTACCTAGAGGATTGAATGCCTACAATTGAGCGTAATTTTGGATTATGGGGAATCATAGGCTGGAAAAGGGAGTTCTTCCACCAGGAAGTCATAGAAAAATTGGTGTTCTTCTAATTGTAACATTGAGGCCAAAGTAGCCATGGCGTCAAAAAATTTATTTTCTTCCCTTGGTATTTGTTGGAAGGTGATGAATACAAAATAATTCTTTAGGTGGTCAAACATCCTCTTATATTGTGTAATCTTCTCATCCTTGGCTTGATATTGATCATTCACTTGATTGATCACTAATTGATAATCCCCGTAGATGTGCAATTCTATGATCTTCCACTCAATGGAAAACTTTAGTCCATTTGCCAAAGCTTCATACTCAACTATGTTGTTTGTGTAGGGAAAGATCATTTTATATTCTTTTAGAATCTTTCATCCTTGGGGTGTTATAAAGAGAACATCTGCTCCAGATCCTTTCTGTGTGAATGAGCCATCGAAGAACATTTTATAGGAGTGTTCTGTCAGATGTAGTATAGCTTCATCAGGAAATTCTATGCTTTGCGGTTTACTGTCTTGAAGAGGAGCATCTACTAGATGATTAGCAATGACATATCCTTTGATGGACTTTCTTGTTAGAGTAATTTCCCTTTAGACTTATTGATTAAATCATGTTGATTTAATTAGTTAAGTTGTCATTACTCTTTAGTGCTTAATCTTTCTCTTAGGTGCATTTATAATTAATATTTATATTAATTATTAATGTGCAACCTAGTTTTTTTCCTTTTAGGGTTTCATTCACCTTTTAAGGTTGAACTTTATAATTATTGTTCATTAATTCAAAATACATTTTTTCTCTACTCTTTCAAGTTTCTCTGAGCTTCTGAGTTCTTCAACTTTTTCCTTTTTTTTTGCTTCTTTCTTGTAACAGGTATTTTGCATGCAATTGTTCTTAGGCGTAATTGGATCAGTGTTTCTGAGATCCTTCATGGTATCAGAGCCCCTTTGCTACTGCCTATTCTGGAGTTTTTTGAAGCTGTATTTGAAGGAGAAATTCTCAACTTTTTTGGGGGTTTTTTTCTTCAATCTGTGGGTGACATTTTTTTTGGAGCATTTTGGGCCCAAATGGACCTCACCATTGCGCTCAGAAGGCCCAAAAACTTATATTTCTATAGAAGGCATGACTATTTTGGCTGAAGTTGCATTTTGAGGCAAAAATGTTTTTCTCATGCCCATTTTCTGGGCACGCAAATTGAGGAGGTTTCATCCAAGTTCAAACGAATTAATTAAAAATATTTTTTTGGGAACTTGTGCCTGCAGCTCAGTGAACCAAGCCCTCAGATTTGCGAGCCGAGCTCAGAGCTCTGCAAGCCAATCTCTGAGCTCTCCAAGCTGAGCTTGTCGAGCTCGATCGCCGCCTATTTTTTTAATATTTTTTTTTCATAAAAAAATATAAAATTGTTTTTTAAAATAAAAAAGTATATAAATTATTTTTTAATGTTTTTTCTTTTAAAAAAAAATATGTCTATTTTTTTAAATTGTTTAAAAAAAAAACAATTTCTATTTTTTAATTGTTTTTTCTTACAAAAAAACAATTGTTGTTTTTATTTAATTTTTATTAAAAAATAATATTGTTTTCTTCTATTTTGGTGGGAATTTTGGAGGCATTCCTTTTTTGGAGGGTTTCACCAGTTTAGTCGGGCTCCGCCATTTTTGGTTGAGGTTCTTTAAGATCATTTGGTTTTTGACCTACTAGTGGTTTTTTGCTTATAACTTGAGCAAACGTAGGCATTTTTTGCCAAACAAGATATCGACGAAAAGCTAGTTTCGAGGCTGATATGATTTTTCCAATTTGGTTATCTAATTTTGCTATCTTGCAGGTTTTTTTCTAGTCAAAGTCAGGGTTCCATTTTGTGCTCTGGTCACTATATCTTTCTCCTTTGGACTCCTTTTTTTGACTTCCGCATGACATCAGAAAGATGCGTCCATTCTCTTTCTTCTTCTATGGGTCTCACACCCAGATTCTTCTCCATGTATCTATGTGTTCAATTTATTTTCTTTATAGAATTCTGGTAGATATCTTGGATGTTTCAGGTCCTAGGATCGTTTCATTTTCTGAACATTGTATACATATATTTCTGTAGCATTCTTTTGCAAACGCACTGAGATAAAGTGCCATCTAATGCATGCTTGAGATTCTATTGTACTCGCACTATATTATAAAGTGCCATGGGGGGTTTGATGTTTTTTTTATTTTCCATCTAGCTTTGTCAAGTGAGTCTCCCTTCCACAACATTAGCCTCATGATGTGTGTCAATTAAGAGATTCTTCAATGACACCATCCTTTATATGTGTTTATACGTTCTTCATCATGCAAATTTTCTTGGTAGTTTATTTCAGTGTACCTGTCATACCTCTCCTTGCTTAGCATTATGGTGGGGGGGGGTAATCTCTTGTTGATTCTAATGCTTCCTTGGTTTGATGGAGTGATCTATGTATTCAATATTTTTTTCTATGTACTAGGCAGATGTAGTGGCTGGTACCTATGCATTTTGGTGAGATAGATAATTTACCATATGGATACTCTTCTTTCATTCATGTTTTAGAGGCATTCTTCCATCTTCAATTGATTAGCTCTTCAGTCTTTGTTTACAGTCTTCTCTACCTGATCACGTTCTATTACAGTGGAGGTTCCAACAGTCATTTTTCAACAGTGTTTGCAGCTTCATGCTTCAGAGGTGTTCTACATGTTCTTTCTCTATTCCTATTTTCTGGGACATTATCTAGTTTGGAGGCTTTTTCAGTCCTTCACCAGGCTTCATATATTTTTGGAGAGGGGTTTTTCCCACTGGGTTCTCTCCTTTGTCTCCAGTTTACATAGGTTTCCTTGTATTGGGTACCTGATCAGACCTTGTTGTCAGGACCCATTTCCTGCTTTCATAGTTGTGCTAGGTTATCTTACCTCCTGAGCTTTGCTTAAGGGGGGTGTTAGAGTAATTTCCCTTTAGAATTATTGATTAAATCATGTTGATTTAATTAGTTAATTTGTCATTACTCTTTAGTGCTTAAGCTTTCTCTTAGGCGCATTAATAATTAATTATTAATTTCCAACCTAGCTTTTTCCCTTTTAGGGTTCCGTTCACCTTTTAAGGTTGAACTTTGTAATTATTGTTTATTAATTTAGAATACATTTTTTCTCTACTCTTTCGAGTTTCATTTTGCATGTAGTTGTTATTGGGCATAATTAGATTAGTATTTCTGTGATCCTTCATTTCTGTGTATGTATTCAATGTCAAATTTACTGAATATCATTACCCATTTTGCAAGTCTTCCAGCCAAAGTTTCCTTATTTAATAAGTACTTTAAGGGATCAATTTTTGCAATTAATTTGATAGAATGTGCAAGCATACAATGTCAAAGCTTTTGAGAAGAAAATACCATTGCTAAGAAAGATTTTTCAATGATGGTGTAGTTATGCTCATAGGAAACCATTGTCCTTCTTATATATTAGATTTCTCATTCCTTTCATGTTTCATCATGTTGTGCCAACAGAGCTCCAAGTGATATTTTCGTAGCTAAAATATTTAACAGAAGATGTTTTCCTGGTATCGGTTCCATTAATACAGGAGGTTTTGTTAAATATTCTTTGATCTATTGAAAATATTTCTTACATCCTTCATCCCACTTAAATGTTATGCCCTTATGTAATGTTTTTGGGAAAGGTTGTTCCTTCTCTGCTATTTGTGAGATAAACCTCCTAATTGACTACAGCTTGCCTTGTAGTGTTCTGATTTGACTGATGTTCCTTGGTGGTTGTATTTCTATAATTGCTGCTAGTTTCTATGGATCAAACTCCATTCCTTTTGCTGAGATAATGTACCTGAGTATTTTTCCTGATGTCACACCAAAGGCACGGTTTTTTTTGGATTGAGCCTTAGTTTTAACTGCTCCATTATTTTAAAAATCTTTTCTAAATCAGCCAAGTGTGTAGCTCTTTTTTCTATTTTTTCCAGAGTGTCATCAAGATAGTCCTCCATATTCTTGTGCATCATGTCATGGAATATGGTTGTCATAGTCCGCTGGTATGTTTCTCCTACATTTTTGAGGCCAAAGGGCATGAAATTCTAGTAGAACATGCCCCAAGAACATGTGAAAGTTGTCTTCTCCCAGTCTTCGGGTGCTATTTTTATCTAGTTGTATCTGTAGAAATCCTCCATAAGGGAATACATTTCATATCCTGCTATAAGATCCACAATCATGTCAATGTTGGGAAGTGGAAAATCATCCTTCGGACAAGCTTTATTCAAATCCTATAAATCTATACAGACTCTAATTAATTTATCAATTTTGGGAATAGGCACGATGTTAGAGATCCAGTCGGCGTATGCAATAGCTTGAATTAATTCCGCTTTCAATAACTTCTCTAGCTCAAATTTTACCAATAGTGATCCATGAAGGTGCATCTTCTTGAGCTTCTATTTGACTGGCTTGACACTGATAGAAATTGGCAAGTGGTACATTATCAATTCTGTATCAGGCTCTGGCATGTCTAAGTAAGATCAAGTGAAGTTGATCTTCTTGTTCATGAAAAACTAGGTAAACTATTGTTTCTCCTCTTCAAACAAGGATTGTGCCAAATATATTAATTAAGGTGCCTTTGTTGTTCCCAGTTTGACTGATTGTGTAGGTTCTATCAGCATTGAAGATTTATCGTGAAAGTGATCGGGTAAGATATTAAGTTTGCCATCGTCTAGCGCCTCTGGGAGGTTTTCACCATTGGAAACGCCTTTTTTTATACTATTTTTGGTTCTAACACTGCCACAATGTGGTTTTCACCACCAGACCTTTTTTATATTTATTCTCCTTTTTAGACTAAGAAAATTAACATCTCCCTCTTTCATATTTATGCTCGTTGCACTGGTGGAAGAAGTGAGGGTTCAATAGCATTTAGGTAACAGGCCAAAGTGTAGTCATTTGGAGAAGAGATTAGATTCAAAGTCTCACTGAGTTCTACTTAATAAGTTTAGGGTGGACTAAGGACAATTATCTGGTAGGTTCTAAGGATAGCACCACATTATCATGATCAATACTTTCAATGGGTAAGAGAAGATCTATCATAGTACTCTCTGAAGGACTCCCCAGACAAAGAAGAGTCCTAACTTGACTATTAGAGTCATTAGTATTTTGTGAATTTAACTCATTTGGTCTAGCATGAGCACTTTGATTCTCCTACCCAGTATACAGTTTCTCTAGAATAGTCCTTAGGGGAATGATCTCAATTCTTGATGTGGACTTAGCTCTAGTGTGATTATCTTTGGTATCATCTTCGAAGTTCCAATTGATTGTTTGAGGAAGGAAAGTTGTTTGGGCATAATTTGAACTCTCTCCTTTCTCAAATTGAGGTGCGTACTTATGGATAACCTCCAATTCAATATCTACTATAGTATCTGAGAGAGAATCCATCCATATTCATTGGAACTTGTCCCCACAGAATGAGGCATGTCTAAGACATGAGTAGGAGCAACTAGTTGCCCCCAATTTGGATGTCTTCCTTCTATATCATTCTCTATACCTTGACCAAATTCGTATTCATGAGATTTAGTTTGACTGTCATCAGAACTTCCTAGGTATTGTTCTATGGTCATAAAGAATCCTTCATCTCCATTAGAACTACCTTCTTCTAGGTCATCTTCATTTTCTCGCATTGTGACTTGTTCTACACCTTCTTGCACTAATGTGAGGTGGGATGGGGATACTTCAAT
Source organism: Thuja plicata (assembly GCA_018584345.1). Taxonomy (NCBI): domain Eukaryota; kingdom Viridiplantae; phylum Streptophyta; class Pinopsida; order Cupressales; family Cupressaceae; genus Thuja; species Thuja plicata. Next base: position 406,885 of record MU227639.1, on the reverse strand, counting down.
GGCATGTACCCTTGTATCTAGGAAGTTCAGTAGATCTAATATGTGAGAAATAGTGACCAATTTCTCCTAGTTCAGGTGTCTTAATTATGTTCACCCTCGGCTTCTAATTCTAGCTCATCTTGTGAGTTTACTACCTCTTCCTCGGCCACTTGATTTGTGATAGGAAATGGTTGGGACACTAAGCTATTTGGTTCGAAGGGGGCTCTAAATTGAGATGGGGATATATGTAATAGTCTTTCAAATGGTAACCAGATAACCTCTTCCTCTTCTTCAGTCTCATTATCATAATCTTTTGATTGGTTGTTCAGAACGCTATTGCTAGAGGAGGGATGAAACCTTTGTTCATGATATCCTATGCCTATTTTTTCTGTTGGATTATTGAATTCCATGTGTATAGGCTCTGTTAACCTTTTATCTTTACCTAGGGGTCTTTTTCCTTTATACCCCATTCGTTGCATTAGTTGATATCCTTTACGATACTTTTGCAGAGAAATATCAATGTGTTTAACTTCTTGATCATGCTCTTCTACTTTATATAGCTAGGCACAAACAACCTTCTCTTCATTCTCTTGTGAGATAGGCACACAGAATTTTAGCATACCATTCCCTTCATGAATTTCCAATTTCTAAGTGCTAGTAGGCTTGACTAATGATGAGGGCATGCCATAAGATCTAGGGGATGCGGGGAGATTAGCCACTGAGGGAGAAGAGTGTATTTGATACTCTCCCATACTTGTGTTGGTAATTTTCAATTTCTCCTCAAAAATTTTCATGAGTGTCACCCAAGAATTTTCAGATCCTTTCTCAATTGATACTTCCTTATTATGGAGAATCATGTTGACTTCTTGTTTCAAAGTTTTATGGGAGTATGTGTTATCTGCCAGAATAGAAACCTCCACTCTATTATGTATAAATTTTACACATTGATGATATGTTGAGGGGACTGCCTGCATGTCATGAATCCATGGCCTCCCTAATAGAATGTTATATGCTAATGGTAAATCCAACAGTTGGAAAATCACATCTCTATCAATGGGTATAACCCTTATAGGTAACACAACCAATCCTTTTGATGACCTTTCTTCTTCATTATATGACTTTATGGTGATATTTCTTTTGGGATCTATAGCGTGTTCTAAAAAACCTAATGCTATCATGAGCTTAAGATTACAAATGTTCAAACTGGTGCCTCCATCTATCAAGACATGTTTGACTATGTTTTATGGATCAAGACCTCTATATGCAAGGATTGGTTATGCAGATGATTCAACAATTTATCATCTTCTTCTAAAAAATATAGGTAGTAAGGTGAAGCTAGATGGCCTACCATAGTTTTAAGAACCGATCAACACAAAGTTCCTTGGGTACAGTTGTCTCTAAAAGATCCATTTCAAGGATCTCCTTATGTGATGGTGAGATCTTAAGTAACTCCAATATGGAAATTTGGGTTGGAGTTCTTTGCAATTGATCAAACAAATTGTAATTCTGGGATTGATGTCACTGTTTTCTTTGATGTTGAGAGTTTTAATGTCATTTTTTTTTATGATAGCCACTCTCTTAAGAGTAAATTTAGCTTGATTTATTGTTAGCGCATTAGCAGATTCGGTATCCTTTTTGTCTTTAATGATAATCAAATTAACTAATTGATTAGATGGTTCAAGCATGTGAATCACATTATTGTCATTGGGATAGGTGTAAATCACTTTATCTCCTTGGTTGTTTGAGGATTCTCCTTGTTCATATGAGTGTAAGGGTTTCTTAAATTCTTTTTGATCACTTTTTGACTGATGTCCATCAACTGTGATAGCCTTGTTATCAATAAGGTATTGGATGACATGCTTCAGTTTCATGCATTCATAGGTTAATTGCCCTTTTTTTATTTATATTCATAGAAGTGATTTTTGTTCCACCATTTAGGTTTAACCGCTGGTTCCCAAGGATTTGAATCTGGTATCATGATGATCTTGTGACTCACCAGAGTTTTAATGTTGTTTCAAGAGGTTCTCCAAGAGGAGTGAAATTTTTCTTGGGTCTTGGTATCCAGGGTGCTTTTTCATTTTGCATATCTAGATTATTCTTGAGTGGTGTTGGAACATTTGTGTCATTCTAAGTGTCTTGAATACTGCTAGATAGATTGAACACTAGCTCTTTGGATTTGAATTCAAATGAGTCAACCACTCCATCATTGCATTTTTTTTTGTTCCAATACTTGCTTTTGTCTTTACCATTGTTATTGTTAGGATTTTTAGAGGGTTTAGTATCTTTATACAAGGTGAGTTCACCTTTCTTTACAAGAACCTCCTTGATGTTGATAGCGCTTTCCACCAACTCACTAAATGCAGTATGCTTTTGCATCTGAATCATGTAGTTCATTTTGGGTACCAAATTGTTGATGAATATGTCAATTTTCTCAGTTTTTGGGATTTTCCAGGGATATCTCACAAATATCTTCCTCCACCTTTGGAATTTTTTTACAAAAGGTTCACCACTATGTTGTTTAGTATTGCATATATTTAGTATGGTGACTGTATGTAATATGTTGTAGGAATAGTGTTGGATGAACTTTTAAACAAGCTCATCAAATGTTTGAATACCAGACGAGAGTTTTGTGAACCATTCCAAGGCTTGGTCACTAAGGCTCCATGGAAATAGATGAATGAGATACGTCCTTTCATGCATAAAATCCATGCTAAGAACACATAATTCACTCATGTGATCTTGACGGTCACCTTCTCCATTGTATTTGTCATATTTCAGAATTTCAACCTTAGGGGGAAACAGAGGCATATGTAAGTTTTTAGCAAACGGAAAGGGACATATAGATTCCAGCGAATACTTGTTAGAGGTTTTTTCTTTCACCTTTTTAAACTCTCTAAGTTCACATCTTATATCTTGTAGTTGTGGATTGAGAATGGTGATGGGAGACTCTTCTTTTTTTTGTATAAGTCCTTCGATATCAAAGTCATGAGAAAGTTTAACACCTGTAGATGCTAGGTGCATAAAGTATCTATCCTTGTCCATATACATAAGGATTTGCATAATCTTTTGAAAGTGTTTTTCTTGTTGACATATTTGGATTTATTCTTCAGTAGGTTCCTCCACTGACATGGAAACACTAGTGTGGTGACTCTGTCAGTCTTGGCCAGATCCCCAATCGTAAGTTGACATTCTTGATGTATTTTGATGTGTAGTATGAGTCGATTGATGTTGGGAGTTTGATGTTTGGAACAATGGTAATGATTGATATATTTTTGGTGTGTCTTGATTTGGGATCTTTTGAGTAGATCTTGGTTTTTGATAGGACGAGGATTCCAGAGTAGAATCATCAATAAATTTTCCCTTTGAATAGAGATCAATTTTTTTTTGTTGGCTTCTGGTTTGTAGCATGAAAAAAAATTATAGTTAAGACTTTAGAATGACTAGAATAATAGGTCAATGTCAGATATTTTTGAATGATCACTTGTCTAATATCTTGGTAAGATGTGTGTTGATGAAAGATTGTTGAGCTTGGTACAAGGTATCATGTTTTGAGACCTGAATGTCTGCTGGACGACACTTGTGACCTAGCTGATTGTGATTGACTATTGACATGATAGCATATGATGAGTAAGATCATTCAAGAAACTAGGATGAGAGATGATGATGAGTCAAGACAACTGATTTAAGAACTGACAACTATTTTGATAGGGTACTCTGATTGATTTCAGCCACGTGGACAAGAAGTACATATACCAAAGATCAAGCTAACTGAGTGGTTTCTGATGCAAGCTCATATGATAATTCCCAGGTTCCCATATGAAAATTCCAAATTTCCCAGATGAGTTGATGTTGTTACAGTTTTTTTTCATATGAAAATTATAGTCAGTGAAAATGACAGTGTATAGCAGGGATAGTTTGCCACATGTTCCGAGTGAAGTTTGGACCAAGTTCGCACAATCTTGAGGTAAAAATGTCAATGTCTAAATTTTTTTATGTCATCTTAGTGTTAGTTTAAAGTGATTGAAACACGTCAAGAAAAAATGAATGAAAATCAAGCACTTCTTAACCCTAGAGTCAATTTGGCTTAGTAAGAAAATCCATGCTCGTAGACTCAATCAAGTAAATGCTCAATAGCTAATCAGAATATGTTCGTCACCAAGCATGCAATGGCTCCAGTCATGATGTTGTATTATACAAATCCAAATGCTAATAGGGGCACGATATGGTGAGTATCTTGGGGGATTTACTATCTCCCTTGCACTTAGATTATCCTCTTTAGAAGGTGAACCAGGTGGCTTCTACTCTATGGATTCTAGTAAGGATATCTATTCGGTTGTATCCTTTGCATCTGTGAAAGTGCAATTGAGATGTATAGTCCCGCAAAGCGTCTTAGAAAAATAAGTTATGTAAATGTGATTGAGACTGAGAGGTCCTACTTTTTGTTAGACATTGGCTGAATATAAGCCCAAATGACATTTGAATCCTAAGGCTTTGGCCCCAAAGAGTAAAATTTTTAACGTGAGTTGGAGTGGTGTGGCTTATACCTCATTCTTGTGTGGGTCATTCCTGGGAGATTTTTTCCTCAATCGGTAGGCCTATCTAAAAGGTATGCTAAAAGTAAAGTGGATAGAAAAGAGAAGGTCGATATTTCTAATTCTCCCTCAAAGAGGAGAAGAGCATAATTTCCTACTTCTTTTTGTGTCTCCCAAACATGCCAAACACTCCAAGTTTTTCCAAAATGATTGTTTTCCTGAGATAAATCTAACATGTTTGGGTTTCTAATTCTTCCTAAAAGGAAGAAGAGCATAGTCCCCTAATGTCCAATTTAACTCACACAAACAATACCCTAATTAATCTAGGTGCCTAAGAAACCAATTAAGAAGACAAACATTTTGTTTGGTGGACGGAGTCAAAAGGCAACCTACAAACATAAAGATTTAGTAGTTTCCACAAACTTTCCTTGTTTCAAGAGTCCTACAAGCACAAAAGTGTTAGTAGTTTGATAAAAATGTGTGCTGGTATGACTTTGGCAAGCAATTCTTCCATTAAACATTTTGCAATAAATAGTTAGACTGTCAAACCAGAGAGCAAAAAGATTACCAAAAACATGTTAGGGGTTATAAAATCAAGACCACATCAAATACCCCTCTAAAACACTCTCTATTTCTGAAACAAAAAAGTACAGAGGACAGTCTAGAATCAAAACTCGTACAACAAATTAGATAAGACCATATGAAAAAATATGATTAGATGACCTCCCGTACGAAAAATCTAATATCCTAGTATGACAATTTGAACCAAATACATACTCATACGGAAATATAAATGTCCTAAAATGACAGAAAGTGCAGTTTCATCAAAAACATGAAATTAAATAATAATGGAGCAAAAAACCAGTTTTGCCCCATGGTGGGTGCCAAATGTGTGTGTGGTAAAATGTGATATTCAATCTACAACACCAAACACTTCAATAAACCATTAAATCAAGGGGTTAGTATCAAATCACAATAAAAATTATTACACAACTACCCTTAAGAGAAGCTTATTGCTTCCTAGTTGACGCAAGTTTGATTCCATGAAAATGCTCATCAGATTGACATAGGAAATTAGTGACTAGACGACTCCAAAATAGAAGGTTCCATGAAAATGAGAAAGATGCACAAACCTTCATACTTTTGTCTCAAGAAATTTAAAGATGAAATGCATACATAATCAAACTAAGTGCATGTTAACCATGAAATGCAACTAAGAAAGCCATTAACAACTATTAAATGAAACTAGGAATGAAGCTATCATTAAATGAGAAATACAAGCTAGAGTTTAAATGCAGGTAAATTAAGCTATTATGGAGATGGAGGGAAGAACAATTCTCAAAACCTAGAGCAAAACTAGCATTATAACCTTACTTCTCAATTTTGCCTCTTTGTTTGAGAAAAGGGAGCTATTCCTTTTATAGGAAATTTGGTGAAACGAAAGGTCAAGATTCAACCAAAAAGAGTGGCAGAGATGCAATTTCTGTCAATCCATGTGTGTTTGATCCAAGTGGAGTGATTTCGATTGGTTAACTTTGTGCTTGCTTGGGGAAGAATGAGACAAATTTGGTAATTTCCCCATTTAATTGCTTTTATTTGAATTTTGAGTGCTCACACATGTGTGAGGATGTGTGAATGGGTTCATTTAATTAAAAGGGATTTAGGAATTTTAATTAATTTCAATAGTTTAAACAATTATATGATTTAGGCTTTGATTAACAATTTGATTCAAAAAGAAATGTTTTATTATGCAAGCAAGTTTGATTAAATGCTTTCATAATTAGGATCTAGCATTGAATGCCTTTTATTTAGGGTTTCTTAAGGCCAATTAATCAAATTAGGGCATGTAGGTTTTCTAGACCAATTTAAGGCGATTACACTAATAAGGGGTCCTAGGTGTCCTAAGGGGTCATATGTCATAATAGGACCGATTATGTCATAATAGACCCTATTATGTTATAATAGGGCCTATTATGTCATAATAAGTTGTACTAAGGGTTCTCAAGGAATCTTATGGAATCTTATGTCACAATAAGGGTTGTTAAGGAGACTTATGTCCCAAATGATCCTAATAAGGGGTCATACGTGTCTTAAGGGGTCATATGTTGTAATAGGTCATCTTAAGGGGTCATATGTCATAATAGTACCTATTATGTCATAATAGTACCTATTATGTCATAATAGTACCTATTATGTCATAATAGGTTGTACTAAGGGTTCTTAAGGAATATTATGTCACAATAAGGGTTGTTAAGGAATTTTATGTCACAAAAGGTCCTAATAAGGGTTCCTAGGTGTCTTAAGGGGTCATATGTTCTCATAGGTAATCTTAAGGGGTCATATGTCATAGTAAGGGTTGTTACAGAATATTATGTGACAAGAGGTCCTAATAAGGGGTCCTAGATGTCCTAAGGGGTCATATGTCACAATAGATCCTGTTATGTTATAATATTCCACCTATTATGTCATAATAGGTCATACTAAGGGTTCTTAATGAATCTTATACAATCTTAAGGAATCTTATGTCACAAGAATGGTTGTTAAGGAATCTTATGTCATTAATGGTTCTAATAAGGGGTCCTAGGTTTCTTAAGGGGTCATATGTTGTAATGGGACATATGAAGGGGTCTTATGTCATAATAGGACCTATTATGTCATAATAGGTTGTACTAAGGGTTCTTATGTAATCTTATTGTAGTATGTATGTTTGATTTGAACACAAACTCAATGAAACATTAATAATGGATAAGTCAAATTGAATTGAAAGATAAAATACCATTAGATCAATTGAAATGATAAACCTATTGAGCATCTCATTGATCTCTAGTTCTAAGGACTATTTCTCTCAGTTGCATTAGAGATCCTAGCGACAACTTAGAAAATGAGAAATGTTATATGATTGATGATGCAAAGCTAAATACAAATTTCCATTATGATACTAATTAAGAATGCTCAAAGATAAATGCTAATGGATGCAAAGTGTAAGTGAGTAAATGCAAATCGATAGTGAATTGGTCCTCTAAATGTGAATTGGTAAGTTTACACTAAGGCTCCGTTTGTTTCACGGAATTGGGAGTGAAACTTCCCGTTTTTGGGAGTGACACTTCTCATTTTTGCAAATCCGCTGTTTGTTTCTCTAAATTGCAATTCCGGATTCGTCAAGCAAAACCGGGTTTAGACACCAAAATGAGTGGCATCATCTTCCCA
>MU227639.1:378140-391860 GCA_018584345.1 Thuja plicata | reverse complement strand
ACTCTATGTGTTGGCATGGCTAGTGAATGTGACTAGCATAGGCTTAACTTTACCCAAGAGTTACCTAGTATAGTCCCAATGCTTACCCTAAGGTTTAGGAAGATAAGATTGAGATGAGTTTGAGTCAGGAGAGATTAGATTGAGTCTTGATGGTTGGATTTTCGAGAGTTAACCTTGGGCGGAGTTTAGAAGGGTCATTTGGACTCCTAGGGAGTAACTAGGGTCAAAACTTACTACCCTACTTGGTATCTTAGGGGTTAGGGGTCATTTTTATCCCATTAAGAGTCTTGAAACTCATTTATGACTCCCCGAAAGTCTCCATTTTAGGAAGTGGTGAATTTAAAGAGTTGTAAGACTTTGGTTAATCCATCCTTTCTTCCCTTGCAAGCATTAAAATCCATTTATGGAGAAGGCAAGTGGGGAGAGTAGATGGATTAGAGTCTTCCCTCCATTTATGACTCCTGATATTTTAGGAAGAATGCCTATATAAGGAAGGCCTTAGAGGGGGTTTTGGGTACACACCCACTCTCTACTTTTAGAGATAGATTTATTTGTAGGAGTAAGATTGGAGAGAAGGAGGAAGGATGTGAAGGAGAAGTTCTTCACAAAACACCTTGCATTTTCTATAGCTAGGATTTGAGGTGAGTTTTCTGGTTAGCATAGTTAGAGTAGTCTTTGCTTACTTTTGAACTTAGCTTGAGAAATATATGAATGGAGTTTATGTTATTGTTTTCAACTTCATGGGTTTTCATGGATTTTATGTGTTGAGTCTCTTGTATTTTAATTTTTAATTGATTGTATATGGGGTTCTTCAAGGCTTATTCACCCTTGGGAGGGTTGGGTAACCTTGATGGGGTGAAAGTTAGTGATCTACCCAAGTAGTGCAGAGTCTCCCATGTGTGGAGGGATGTACATGGGTATATGGGTTCCCATGATGCCAAGAATTTCCAAGGAATTTGGGGTTCATAAGAAAATTTGGAAGGCTTGAAGCCATAACTTGTTTTGTGAAAGAAAGGTAAATTTACTCTAGTTGCTGTCATAGGGCATGGAGGTGAAGGGTAGAAATTTGTTCATGAGTCCATGTGTGGCCATGGAAAAAGATTATATATGTGGTACTTAGGAATGTTGAGCCCATGTGTGGCCTATTCCTAGTGTATGTATTTTGCATTATTGGCTTTCTCCTCTTGTGGTAGTGCTCTTTCACCCCTTTGTTTCAGGTCTTTTGGAGACCTATGTATATCTTTGGGTAATGGGTTTTTCTTGTGTTCATGTTTTCAATTTCTTGGTTTTTATGTGTGTTTGTATCCTTGTTCAGTTCTGGATCCCCTAGCTCGGGGGTGGCCTCACAAAGGCCTAGGTTGGGAGGTGAGCCTCCATGGTCAACCTTGAATTTTTTGTAGGTCCTGAGAAAGCTCCTAGATGTGTAGCTGGTGTCTTGGAATCTTTGTTGTAACCCCATTCTCAAAAGTCACTTTTTGGTTTAAAGTTCTTCTTGAAACATTTGTAATTCCCTTGTTTTAAGGCTAATGTATTTTGAAGGAATTGTATTCACTATTTCCTTGTAATAAAAGAGAAAAATTGTTCTATATACTTGTATCAATAATTGCAGGTTTTGCTACTCCAAAATTAGTTTACTAATGATGTATTAAATTGATAAGGAAATAAATCTTAGAGATTATAGTATTTTTTTGTTAATATTAAGGTGTTAAACCTTCAATTAATTTACTCTGTGTAATATGCTAAAGTGTAAATTTAACAAAGGACAACACCCCCCTTAAGTTAGTAAAGTATTTTCCTAGATATACTAAAAAAGATGATGTACACCACTTAGTATTTACAGTTAAGTGAAAGGATTAAATGTATATATTATTAAATAAATTATCCTAGTAATAAAACTAACTAGATTGGGAAAGTAATACCCTTAAAGTAAAGTTCTTATTATTTTATAACTCAACCATAATATAAATAGAGAACTTATGGTAGAATTAAGAAATTCATTTTATACATTATCACGTATATTATTTAAGAGAAATTTATGTTCATTCGATTAAGGTTTTAATGCCCAAATTTTGGGGCATGATAGAATAGGCATGATAGGCATTGAAGCACATGATGGCCCAGGGTCTAAGATATTTGAATCATGGAAGAAACTTGAAACAAGATGTAAATTAGCTTGGATTTATTTTAGAGGCATCCCTTGAGGGTAGACATAGTCACCAGGAAAGTATCATCCTTAGGTTCATTGTTTTATGGAGATGGTTTAGTTGGGTGTGAAGCTTTAGCAGATGGAGGAATGGTGTAAAAGTTAGAGGTTGTATGAGGACCATTGCTAGACATAGGTTCATGGTTTACATGTTTCTTGAGAGTAGTATATTTTTCTTCATTAGATGAATCATTAGGATTTTTCACTTCAATAATGTCATCATCAATTAGATGTTGGATTTTATGTTTCAAATCCACACAATTTGAAGTTTTATGTCTATTATTTTGATGGTATGCCTAGTAATTTCTCAAAAATGTAAATCCACACGAAGTCATTTGAGGAAACATGATGAGATTGTTTTCAAAGATTTATTCCAAAGATAATTCATAAGATTGTCCCAAAGGAGTAAATAATCTATCCAATGGATATTTCCATTCACGTGTATTTTCCAAAGAGGTATTGGATTCAAGATCACGATGATCTTATTCATTTTTGTCATATGATTGATAGACAAGATTCTCAATGGAATCTGATTTAACTTCCTCTTCATTCTCTTGATTAAAGACATAATTTTCATGCTTAGATGCCTCTTTGTTTGAGGAAAAGGGAGACATGTTTAGATCATGATTAAATAGAAAAGGAAACATTCGTTCTTAATAACTCTTCTTTGAATAGTGTATCATTTTCTTCCTTTAGGGCCCATTTGGGTGTTGGAATATGCGTGGAATTGGCATTATATAATTACATATAATGCCAATTCCATGTTTGTGACCATCTTAAAAAATTGGAACTAGAATTTCAAAATTCCAATTTTGCCCCAAAATAGGCATATGGATCTTCCACCCAAATAGGTGGAATTGGAATTTAGAAATTCTAATTCCAATTTTATAAAATCAAATTAGATGGTTGGTTGGGTTCATGAGGAGGAGTTAAAAGCATCGAATTAGGTTTTATTTCTCATAGCCTCTCGCTGAAATGCTAACAAATTTTGTCTCATTGAATCATTGGTGTATGTGCTCTGCTATGCAAGATCTATGCTAAATAGTGTCTACTTCGATAGCTCGAGGGTCATATGCTCTGCAATATCTTGTCTAAATACTATCTACATTGATGGATCAAGGGTGATCTTCTCTACAAGCTCTATGCTAAATAGTGTCTACTTTGATGGCTCGAGGGTGAGATTTAGTTAGAAGCATTTTTTCAAGCCACGCACTAGATATTCATGCTTTTGTATTATCTGTGTTTTTCCAATTAGGGGTTTAAGGGTTTTTCCCACACATTTTCTCTGAGATGCACACAACCTATGAATTTGGGAGGCAATGGACATGTATTTTATCTAAGCGATGCCTTGACAAACACAGAGGGAACGAATATGGTTTTGAGACAGTTTATTTTTCATTTATTTTTATTTTTACATTTTTCTATCTAAATGTTATTCTTTAACTATATCCTATTGCAAAGACCTCAAGGAACACCCCCTTGGCCTAGGAAAACCCAAGATGAAGGTGACTTTACCCTCTCACAAGCATTGCACCACCCAAGCCACTGTCTAAGTCCTGCATGTTATCCTTATTGACGATATCCATGGCCTTGGATTTTGGTTCAAGTCTTTAGGATTGGTGGAGATACATGTTTTAGAGCTAACAAAACCCATTTAAAAAACCCTAGTAATCTATCCAAAAAATAAAAATAAAAATAACCTCTCACTAGTAAATTTTACCCCAAATTTCGATGAGCATTCGTCTATTTTTCAACACCATATCATCGAACAGACGACCAATATGGACGTCCAACTTTTTTTGTCTTATTTTTGATGCCCTAAATTTTCATCGTATATTCAACCAATAATACATTGAAAAAAGGCAGGTGTATGGTCCACAATGATCATGGATCAAATGACCAACACTTTAGAACATGCGACCAAAGGGTCGTTGAAATAAAAATGATAAAAGGAAGATCATGTCGTCGCCTGTATAGCTTTGTCATAAAAAATGGTTTTTATTTGCATCGAAATAGAAAAAAGAAGTCAACGTTTGTTTGGTTCCTTGTACAACACTGGTGTTGAAAAGTTTTTCTTTTTGTTGAAATAGCAACAAATTACATTTATTTAAAAAATAAAAATTATTGGTAATTTGGAAACATAATGTGAAATCATAGACAACACACTAGTGTTGTTCAATAGGTTACTATCGATAAATATTACCACATGGAATACACTGATTACAAGATTTAAAGTGAATGGAAATGGTCTACATGCATGAAGACTTTGGAAGCATAGACAATGATTATAGTATTGTAACCACCTAGATTTGGTCTGCTCTAACCATAGACCCTATTTTCCCTAAGTGTGATCATACCCCAATTATGTCCAGACAACTCTTCAATCAGCTGGCATAATTCATTTGAATCAGATTTAATCTTCTAAGTGATCTAATCACTAAATTACATTAATCACTTTAGCCAATTCAATCAAATCAAATCAATTCAAATAATAACCTGGCTAAGGTAATTAATTTAAAAGGAATTAATGAAATCCTAATTATACCTCATCACTTTCAAAATCAATCCCCTAGCCTAATTGATTCAATTTGGCTATAGTCCTAATTATTTATTACAAAGCAATCACAATCTTAAATGATTAATTAAATCCCCATTATTGAGTGAATAATTTATTACAACAATTCATTTCATTAATATTCCCTCTAACCTAACCAATCTCAAAATGCCAAACCATGAGTTCAAACTCATCCTAACCCCTTCTCGCATGCTAATTCTTCTTAATTAGCTAATTAACCCTAATTAGCTAATCCCCCCTCCACTCATTCTCTCTCCTCCCATCTCTATCTCCTTAATCACCTATCTTAAACCTTAATCCTAATCCTAAGCTACCCTTAAGCTTGTCACATTCCTAAATCTATGATTAGGAATTCAACCCTCCCCCTAAAGTCAAAGTTGTCAAGCTTGACCTTAAATCTTCACTCATGCTTGTTAAACCCTCACCCATACCTCATTAATGCTTTCATAAATGAAGCATTAATGGCTCTTACACATTCTCTTCCACACTCCTCATTAATGAGTCTTACACCCTCATTAATGGAAACCCTTCTAGAGTCTTCTCCCCTTCCTCCATTTCTTCTATAAATTGGATGGATTTTGAGCTCAAATGGCTCTTAAATTTGGAAGCCCTTACTTTACCCTTAACTTTATAGTCTTTTATTTTGTTGATTTTTGTAATGCTCCTAATTTTGAAGAGTTTAAAGCATTGTTATGCTACTCATTTTCATATAGATTTATATTACGTCATAGCTTCTTTCTACTTTGTATTGTTATAATCTTCATTTCTAGAGCTAGGATGCATGTTTCTTAATCATTTAGATTAATTTTCATTTGAGTCTTCCATTCTTAGGTTGTATATGTCACTGGAATATGCATAATCTGAGGGCTATTATGTCATTTTTCATACTCCTCCTAGATAGGAAGCAATAGATCAATTTTGGTGATTGCTATGCTTGTTAATCTTTTGTTTTCCCTAATGCAATGATCTATTGAAGTGTTGTGTCTTTATTAACAGGTACAAAAATCACACACACATCTCTAGCACCCACCATGGGGCAAGATTGCTTGAAATTTCACAAAATTATGCTCTTTGCCCTTAACATTTTCAAAATTTGCAGGCAGTTTATCATTTCTAAGAGCAACTTATGATTTCCGGTAAATATTTTATCATTTCTGGGAGAAACTTATCATCTGTGATATATCTTTTATCATTTCTGGGAGTTTTAATATCGTCTGTCATTGCATTTCTGGAAGGTAAATTTTTGTCTTAAAATAATTTCTAGTAGCTTATTTTTTTCATTTTTGTTGTGTTATCATTTCGCGTAAAAGGCATATCGTCATGAGTAAAAAGTATCATTTGCGGTCAAACTTGTATCATTTTTGGTGTTTATCATTTTGGGTCTTTGGAATATCATCTAACATCCAGAGGGAAAAAATATAGAGTTCTATCATTGACAAATTTTATTTCTAACTTGCTAACATGGTTGTTGTCGTAATTGTGATCCTATTTTTAGCAGCCTATCTTATGTTTGCGGATTGCTATCAGAGCTAAGAGAGCAAAAAAAAGATACTAACTTGTGGTTTTTTAGGTTGCCAAACCCCCATCTTGACTTCTCTTTTCATTCTTTTCACACTAAATACATTTTCTAATCTTCTACTAAACTAACTAGAGGAATATGCTCTTTTCCTTTTAAGTAAAATCATAAACTCACAAATAAGTTTATGAGTTGAAAGGAATTTGGAGAGAATTGAAAAAGGAAAACAAAACTAAATGTCTTTTGGATTAGTAAATGAACAACTCAGCACTAAATTTGTGGGATAAATGAATTGATACATCATTTAATTCTTTTTGGGACAGAATTTGAACAACACAAATTTACTTTCAAGCATTTTGTTTTCCCTAAAGTAGGAACATCTTAATCGAGCACAACATTGCTTGAGGGAACAAACTATTTGATTGACTCTATTTTGGGAAAAAATGGCATGGACTAGGAGAGTATGCTCTTCTTCTTTTGAAGAATAAAAAATCTAGAAATCCTAAGCTCGCCAATCCTTTGTAAGCTTATTTAACAGTAAAGGGCCTTCCGGTTGAGGAAAAAATCTCCTAGGAACGACCCAAGTGAGGATAGGTTTTACGCCAACCCTTCCAACTCACTATAAATAATTTCTTCCTTGTAGGGCAAAGCTTGAGAAGATGAAATCAGTTTGTTCCTGGAATTTTGACATCATTCCTTGAACATGCTTGGGTATATGTAGAGTGGAGCCGCTTGAATCTTGCTGCGAGACTACACATATTTGAGTACTCATAGAGCTATACGCCTCAATTTTTCCTTGTGCAATTCTATGGGAGATGGTTTCAAATGGATTTCCCCGTCATAAATAATGAACTTTGTAGACAAACTACTTGATTCATCTCTGAAAGGGTGATAATCCTTGTGCAAGGCAAAAAGTAATTGCCCCAAGACACTTGTCATATTGTGCCCTCACTTGCGTTTGGAGTTGGATAATAAAGCATCATGACTGGAGCCATTGCATGCTTGGTGATGGCTGTATTCTAATTAGCATTTGAGTGTGTACCTAAGTCAATGAGCAAATATTTTCATCCTCCACCTAGAAAATATGGCATAAGGATGTGTTTGTTCACCCTTTAACAATGCAACAATGCTTGATGTAACTGAAAAATCATCAAAAAGATAACACCTTCAAACAAGCAATAAAATTTAAAACCTTGGTCTACATTTTTTTTTCACTCACTGAAGAATTTCAGAACGTGATCTTCGATCAAACAAACTTCACACACTTCTAAGACAAAACTGACAAAATTTGACAGTGGACACTTGCATACTTGTTTCTCAAAAGAATTCAGTACTTTTGGATACCCTTTTGGCTCTTCAGTCTAGTCCCGTTGCCTTTACTGGTCTATCTATCACTGTTCTACAACTTGCTTATAAGTCTACCTTGCATGTCCTTTTGGATTTTCACCATTGGTCCTGAATCGTGTGGTCTTTACACTCAACAAAACAAATTTGATTCCCAGCTCACTATCAGGGCACTCTTAACACCCTCTGACACTGGAGTCACTTACTTCAAACAATCAATTCTCATTGGTTCCTAGCTCACTATTAGGGCATTCTAACCCTCTAACACTGGAATTAATCACTTTGAAATATCAAACCCAAACTCATACATTTGGGAACAATTTGGAAATTCTTTTGGCACCATTCCGAGACTTTGATCAAGACAATCTTATGATGGCTGAAAAGACATGGGATAGACCCTATGGTGTTAACAAAAAGGAAGACTAAATTCTCATTAAGACCCTATCTAAGAAAATGCAAGCTTTGAAATCTGAAAATCAAGACTTAAAGGAAGAAAAGGATACCTCACCAAATGGCTCTTCACTAAGATCAATCTTTCCTCTTCTCTATGATCATAAGACACACATATCTTCACATTCTTCAAAAAAAGAGAACCCTACTCATGGTAATCCTATCTTTGATCAAGAGCTTGTTTCACAAGATCATGTCGATCCTATATTTGATGAACATCCTTATAATATTGAATCCAACATCTCTTTGGAGAGTTCAAGTGGATCTACATTTCCAAGGGATAGAAAATTTACTCCTTTGAGACGATCTTATAAAAAAATGCTGGCACAGCTTCTTGAAAACAATCTCATCACATTTCCTCAAACCACCTCATGTGGAAAGTCATTTGTGAGTACCTATTGTGCCTATCATCAAAACAATGAGCATAAAACTCTACATTGTAGGGAGTTAAAACATAAAATCCAAGATCTAATTGATGATGCCATAATCAAAGTTGAAGATACGAATCCCAAGCATGGTCAAAATCATGAACCTATGTCTAGAAATGAGCTACATGCTACTTCTACTTCTTACTCTATTCCTCCATCTAACAAAGCTTCAAGGATATCCAAATATCCTCCCTCACACAAAGATCCTAATGCTTTTCATGATAACCATGTCTACCCTCAAGGGCTGCCTTTAAAAGAAATCCAAGCTAATATATATCTCACAGCAAGTACATTTCATGCTCCTAAGATAAAAAACCCTAAGATTGCATGTACTTCAAAGCCTATTTTGGATAATTCCCCAGCAATCCTTCAAGAATCCCACATGAAGATTAAAAATCCTATCTTTTCCTTTGGACCGGATCCTGATGACATGTAAATTGATTGAATGTTTGATAATGTTAAGTTGAAGATAATGCAAAACATTAAATCAGTAAATGGTTTGTATTGTAATTGATGTCAACTTGATATCATCTGTACGGTCATGTATATAATGCCAAAGACTTCAGAGAATCAATAGTACAAAGATTATGCTTTCAGCAATGCAAAAAAGTCAAGTACTCACTAAGTGATAGATAACACTGATGGAGTACACACCATCGGTAAAGGCAAAGAACCAAAGTCACAGTGATACCCGATGAGTAGAAGATAGTGTTTCCTGACGAAGAAAAATCATAGGATACCCACCAAGCTGAGAATAGAGTTTCCCGATGAGTAAAATCCAATGATGCCTGACGAACGGAGATCCCCAAGCTGACTGGAGTCACACCGATGGAACTGGTAGATGTCACTGACAACTAATTGCAGAGTTGACTGACAGAATAGAGAGTTTAGAAAATGATGAAATATCTAGCTGGCAAGAGCTAAAAATAGACTTAACTGGTTATTTTCATTGTTTTATTCGACCAGAGTTAAGTGATTGATTTAAAGAAGATTTTTATAGTTGGAAAAAAGATAACTACGAGATAAATCAGGAGTTATGCTTTAAATCAGATTGGCTGGATTGTTTTTCACGCCAAGAATCAAGAATCAAGAATCAAGAAATGGTGAATATCATTTCTATATAAGAGACAAGCTTAATTAATTTACACATCACATGAAAGGGGAGTGAATAATAAGAGGATGCTGAAGAGAAACTGATGAAGGATAACTTCATTCAGTACTGATCAATCAAGCTAAAGGAGAGATAAATAATTCTACAGACATCGACGAACAATGAAGCACAAAATCAAAGCAGAAAGTGTGGAGCACAAAGAATTGAATTGATACATTGATTAGAGAGGTAATGTACTTAAATAGATCTGAACATCTGCAATTCAAGTTGCATTAGAAATAGGTCATTGTGTTTCAGTTTAACCATTGAAGCATCAAGTCTCTTAACAGAGTAGGACTTAAAAGTCTTCTATATATTGAGTTACATCCCAAGGAGTGCCAAAAAGGTTGATTCATGAAAGTAGCATTGGACTTGCCAGATACCTATTGACAGTCTAAGAAGAAGGCTGATTCAAGGATGATAGCAAGATTTTCCTAAAGCCTATTAACAGTCTAAGAAGGAGGCTAACTCAAGGATGGTAGCAAATAGATGCCCGATACTAAGTGACAACCTCTATGTATAAAATCCTCTAACAAGGTCACACCTAATAGTGTGTTTGTAACCTTTAACAGGGTTGGCTCTTAACAGGGCTCGCTTCAGAAGAGTGAAAATTCGGGGTACTGGTCCCAGTGGTTTTTTCCCTTAACAGGGTTTCCATGTTAAAATCCATGTGTTATGTGTGTATGGTTTATTACTTTACTATTTTACATTTCACATATGCATTTATGGATTGATCAGTATACTCTGAATATTTACTAAGTGTCAGTAAATAGTTATACTGCTTATCGATAATCAAGGAGAATAAGGTCAGAAAAGGAAAAGTGACAGACAGTTAAATCATTATTAGTATTTCATGGCATGCATCTTGTAGGGACTTAATAATCTGAGATTTATTGATTGGTGGTTAAGTTTAAAGATAAGTTTTTGAAGCCACTGATTCACCCTCCCTCTCAATTATTACTAACAATTGGTATCAGAGCTTGTGTGCTTAGAAGGAAGGTTTCAAGAACTAAGTTAGGATCATGAGATGAATAGACGAGATGTGCCCAAGTTGAACAAAGACAACTTTGCTTCATGGAAAATCAGGATAAGACTCCACTTATCAGGTATTGGTAATGATGTTACTCAATTCCTAGATACTCAATATGTGTTTCCTATAGGAGTATTGATAGTAGATCAATTGAGAGAGAAGCATGAGCATAACTACATGGTTATATAGCTTTCTTTCTCACTCTCCGATGCTGAATTTGAAGATGTCAAGGATTGCAAAACTACAAAGAAAATGTGGGACAAAATGAAGCCTGTACACGGAGGTGATACAAATGTTCTGAGAGCCAAGGAAGAAAGCCTTAGAGGAAAATTTGATGATCTCAGAGTGAAAGGAGAAAACATCACACAGTACAACACAAGAATAAAAGATGTAGTCAATGCTATACAAGGTGTTGGAGGTACACTTGAAGAGGAGACAGTGGTAAGTAAAAACTTAAGAACCTTATTGCCTGTATATGCTATTAGAGATTTTTCCATTCAAGAAATAAGAGCAGTAGTAAACAACACAGTAACTCTTGATAGTTTAATTGGTAGACTAATTTCATTTGAAATTAATAAATTTTACAATAGTGTCTTACCAAACTTAGAGTTTGCATTTAAATCTTCTATGAAAATAATCAAATCCATTCATAGATACTCATCTAGAAAAGACAGTGAAAGTGAAAGTGAAGAAGAAGATCTAGATGAAATAGATGCACTTATGGCTAGAAGAGTGCAGAGAGGCAAAGGTAAATACAAAGGCAAGTTACCACTTGTATGATTTAATTGTAAAGAGATTGGACACTTTGCTGCAAGATATCCTGACAGAAGAAAAGAGGACAGAAGTAATGATAGAATTTTTGACCTTTTGAGAATAAATTTGACAAAGGTGATAACAAAGATTACAGAGGTTACTGACAATCAGAAAGAAGAGATACCCGAGACTACAAGGATAAAGGAAAGAAGGCTAGATACCTAGCCGCTTGCAAAGATGATGATACTGACACAGAATATAATGAAGACATTGAGATGGTATTTGTAGCTGTGAAGGATGATTCAGATGAAGATGAAAGGTATGTAGAAACTGCACTCATATCTAAGGTTAGAAAGAATGACATCTGGATTATAGATAGTGCCTGCACTCACCACATGACCGGCGACAAAGAAAATTTTAAAACTTTTGAGTATTACAATGATGGTACAGTAAGAATGGGTAATGATACACCTTGTCTGGTTGAAGGTAAAGGAACTATAATGTTGAATAACCTGATTAAATGTGAAAATTCTTATTGGGTAAAAGGATTGAATTATAATTTGTTTAGTGTTTCTCAGCTGAATAACTTAGGTCACAGATTAGCATTTGAGAATAAGAAGGAAAATATCTTCAATGAATCAGGAAAACTGATTGGTACCGGTGAATAGACTAAAGGTAACTTATTCTATTTGAATGATACTAACACCACTTGCTTAATGACTAGAAACGAAGACATATGGTTGTGGCACAAAAGATTGTGTCATGTGAATTTTGACAACATGATAAAGATAAGCAGAAGAAGAAATGTAAGAAGCTTACTGACGATGACAAAGCCAGACAACATCATGTGCAAAAAAATTTCAAAAAGGTAAAATGACAAAGTCTAGTTTTAAAAGTAAAACCCATACATCTGATGATATTCTAGAATTAGTCCATACTGATTTATGTGCACCTATAAGGAAAAAGAGCTATTATGGAGATAGATAGTTTATTCTCTTTGTTGATGATTACTCTAGAATGATGACAGTTATGTGTCTAAAAGATAAATCTGAAGCATTCAAGATGTTTAAATGGTATAAGGCTATGGTAGAAAAAAAAGGTGGTAAGGATTTGAAATGTTTGAGATCAGATAGAGGAGGAGAATTTATATCAGATGAATTCACTAATTTCTGTAATGAGCATGGTATAAAAAGACAGGTTTCTGCACCAAGAACACCACAACAAAATGAGATTGCTGAGAGAAAGAATATATCAATAGTTGATTGTGAAAGAACACTGATGATGGAGAAAGACATCACCCAAATCTTCTGGTGGGAAGCTGTCAGCACTGCTGTCTATACACTTAACAGAGTATAATTAAAGGACATAAAGAAGACACCTTATGAGCTATGGTATGGTATAACACCCAATGTAAGCTACTTCAAGATATTTGGTAGTCAATGTTATGTCTTAAAGGATGACAGAAATGGAAAGCTTGATGCCAAAAGTGATGAAGGTATTTTTCTAGGGTATTATACCAAAAGCAAAGCTTTTAAATGTCTTATCAAGGCCTCTAACAAAATAGTTGAAAGTGCAAATGTAAAGATTGATGAATTTTCAGAAAAGAATGAGCTGGAAAGAACAAAAGAACTAGAGGAATACAACAAGTTTTTATATTGTGAAGAACCCAACACTCTGCCCGAGCAACAATGCTTAATCCTAGAACAAAAAAATGTTGCAACCGACGGTCAGACTACTGTTACTGATGGTCAGGATAATAATCAAGATAATGTGCAAGGTAATGAAGAACAAAATGAAGATAAAAATAATGATCAAGCTGATACACAAAGAGTAGTACTTGTAGTTGCAAGATATGTAAGAAGGGACCATCCAAAGATCCAGATCATAGGAGATAAGAAAGTTGGTACAAGAATAAGAAGTTTGAGCCAAAATATGTCAATGCTACACTAGATAATGAAGAATGGATAAGTGCTATGAATTATGAGATCGAGAAGATTGAGAAAAACAAAACATGGTCACTTGTGCCAAGACTAGAGGACAAGAATGTCATCGGTACAAAATGGATATTCAGGAATAAGCTAAATGAGAATGGAGAAGTCACAAGAAACAAAGCAAGATTAGTATGCAAGGGGTATGCAAAAGAAGAAGGTATAGACTATGGAGAGACCTTTGCACCCATTGCTAGGATAGAAGGAGTAAGAATACTACTTGCTTATGCTGCATACAAAGGATTCAAAGTATATCAAATGGATGTCAAGTCAGCATTCCTAA
>MU227639.1:357289-377935 GCA_018584345.1 Thuja plicata | reverse complement strand
GATTGCTGAAATATTTGTTGATGACATCATATTTGGAGGCAATGATATGCTATGCAAATCATTTGCTGATGAGATGAGAAAAGAATTCAAGATGTCTATGTTTGGAGAGATCAAGTTCTTTCTTGGTTTACAGATCATTCAACAAAGTGAAGTATTTTTATTACACAGTCCAAATACATCAAAGAGGTCCTGAAAATATTCAAGATGGAAGATTCCAAACCAGTTAGAACACCAATGGGTACTGGATGTATGTTAACAAAGGAAGACAAGACAACAGAGGTAAATTAGACTTTGTATAGATCAATGATTGGAAAAATCATGTATGTTGTACACACTAGACCAGATATTGCACATGCATTAGGAATTGTTGCTATATTTTCTACTAACCCCAGGGAATCACATATGACTGCTGTAAAAAGAATTTTAAGATATCTGAAGAATACTGAGGAATTTGGCTTATGGTATAGAAGAGAAGGCAAATTTGAACTTAAGGTGTTTACCGACATTGATTGGGCTGACAATATTGATGACCAAAAGAGCACAAATGGAGGAGCATTCTTTATGGGTGACAGCTTGTCACATGGATTAGAAAGAAGCAAGGATGCATCTCTCAGTCTACTGCAGAAGCAAAATATGTTGTTGCTGCTGCAAACTGCTCAAATATTGCATGGATAAAATAGTTGCTGGAAGGTATGCATATGAAGATCTCAGAACCAGTGATTATCTATTGTGATAACACCAGTGCAATAAACATTTCCAAGAATCTAGTCATGCATTCCAAGACTAAACACATTGCAATCAAGTATCATTATTTAAGAGAACAAGTTCAAGAAAAAGAGGTGATACTTGAGTATGTGCAATCAAAAGAACAATTAGCTGATATCTTCACCAAGCCACTGCCCAAGGATATGTTTGAGTACCTGAGAAAGAGACTAGGGGTAAAACCCTTGTCTACCAATTAGTAAAAGACTGAAGGCTGCATCAGCCTATATAATATCAGAATATCATTCACGTTGATGTGAGCAAAAAGAAGAAATTCAAAGCTACATCTATATAAAGATAGGTATTTATCAGAACTGAGCACCAGAGCATATTGTTGTATTGTTGATGGATAAGGGAAATTAAAGGAATATATTATGGATGGAAAGAAAATCTCGCTTGACATTAATGTCAGATATCTATAAGATATTTGTTTGGCATTGTTGTCAAAGGGAGAGAAAGTTTCCATATTATCACAGTCTTCAGAAAAAGAAGAAAGATTATCCATTATCAGATTACTCCAACAGGGATAAATTATATCCATAGGGAGAGTTGATGACAAGAGACAAAGACATCAAAGAAGAAGAACAGTCAAAGAGAGATATTGACACAAGGAAAGGATGCAACACATCAGAACAAAAAAACATAGAAAGCTGCAAGAATCAAACCTAATCTAACACAGAGCTTACCGGCGGTCAGACATTTTTATCGGTTATCAAACAAAGATTGGTAGTTTTTTGAATCTCAAAAATTGTATTTCATATTGTATTAGAAATAGTATAGTGTGATAATATAAGTTTGTTGCCATCAATGCCAAAGGGAGAGATTGATAACATGTAAACTGATTGAATGTTTGATAATGTTAAGTTGAAGATAATGCAAAACATTAAATGAGTTAAAGATTTGTATTGTCATTGATGTCAACTTGATATCATCTGTACGGTCATGTATATAATGCCAAAGACTTCAGAGAATCAATGGAACAAATATTATGCTATCAAGAATGCATAAAAGTCAAGTATTCACTGAGTGACAGATAACACCGGTGGAGTGCACACCATCGGTAAATGTAAAGAACCAAAGTCACAGTCATACCCAACAAGCAGAAGACAGTGTTGTCTGATGAAGAAAAATCACAGGATGCCTGACAAGCTGAGAACAGAGTTGCCTGCCGAGTAAAATCCAATGATACCCGACGGAATGAGATCTTGAAGCTGACTGGAGTCACACTGATAGAACTAGCAGTTGTCACCGACAACTAATTATAGAGTTGACCGACAAAATAGAGAGTTCAGAAAATGACAAAATATCTAGCTGGCAAGAGCTAAAAATAGACTTAACTGGTTTTTTTCATTGTTTTATTTTACCAGAGTTAATTGATTGATTTAAATAAGATTTGTATAGTTGGCAAAAAGATAACTACGAGATAAATCAAGATTTATGCTTTAAATCAGATTGGCTGGATTGTTTTTCGCACCAAGAATCAAGAATCAAGAATCAAGAAATAGTGAATATCATGTCTATATAAGAGACAAGATTAATTCATTTCCACATCACATGAAAGGGGAGTTAATAATAAGATGATTTTGAAGAGAAACGGATGAAGGATAACTTCATTCAGTCCTGATCAATCAAGCTGAAGGAGAGCTAAAGAATTCTGTAGACAATGATGAACAGTGAAACACAACATCATAGAGAAGAAAGTGTGGAGCACAAAGAATTGAATTGATACATTGATCAGAGAGGTAATGTACTTAAATAGATCTAAAAATCTGCAATTCAAGTTGTATTAGAAATAGGTCATTGTGTTTCAGTTTAACCATTAAAGCATCAAGTCTTTTAACATAGTAGGACTTAACAGTCTTCTATATATTGAGGTACATCCCAAGGAATGCCAAAAAGGTTGATTCATGAAAGTAGCATTGGACTTTCCAGATACCTATTGATAGTCTAAGAAGAAGGCTGATTCAAGGATGGTAGCAAGATTTTCCTAAAGCCTATTGACAGTCTAAGAAGGAGGTTGATTCAAGGATGGTAGCAAATAGATGCACGATACTAAGTGACAACCTCTATGTATAAAATCCTCTAACAAGGTCACACCTAACAGTGTGTTTGTAACCTTTAACAGGGTTGGCTCCTAACAGGGCTCACTTCAGAAGAGTGAAAATTTGGGGTACTGGTCCCAGTGGTTTTTTTCCTTAACAGGGTTTCCATGTTAAAATCCATATGTTATGAGTGTATGGTTTATTACTTTACTATTTTACATTTCACATATGCATTTTTGGATTGATTGGTATACTCTGCATATTTACTGAGTGTCGGTAAATAGTTATACTGCTTATCGATAATCAAGGAGAATAAGGTCAGAAAAGGAAAACTGACAGATAGTTAAATCATTATTAGTATTTCATGGCATGCATCTTATAGGGACTTAATAATCTGATATTTATTGATTGGTGGTTAAGTTTAAAGATAAGTTTTTGAAGCCACTGATTCACCCCCCCTCAGTTATTACTAACAGATCCATGTCAAGAGGATAATAAAAAGAACAAAGAAACAAGTCTTACTAATGATAAAGATCAAGGCATTATCCTATCCCCTCCAACATTTTACAAAGATCATATCCCTACAGTCTGAAGATGATCCCCTCATATCTTTTCATTTCTTCCAAGAAGATACCCTTCCATCTCAAGAGCTACATATCCCTCCATCTGCTAAGAAAGATCTTAATACTTCTAAAAATTCTATTAAAAATCAAGAGCAAGGTACTCTTCCTGCATTATACAAAGACCCTTGTCATGATCAGCATGTTCCATCATATCTTTCATATTAACCTCCATATCCACCTCAAGAAACCATTATTCCTCCAAATCTCTTACATGACAATAAGTTTCCTCAAGCATCAAGGGTTCCCGTTAAAATGGCTCCTATCAAAGTTACACATGAGCCTATGGCTATGAAGATGAATTTGAAACCAAAGATCCTTGGCCGGCAAGCTCACTCTAAAGATGTTGATACTCATTTCACACCTTATATTCCTCCATTTGCACACAAGAATCAGCCTTCTCCATCTTCCAAATCTATCCTTGGTCCATATGTTCAAAAGCAGAAAGCTTCAAACCTTCCATCTATATTGGGTCCATATATCCCTTCATCCAGTTACCCTATCTCCTATCAAGATCAATAGAAACATGCATCTTTGAAACCTCCATATCAACACATCCATATCTATCTTATTCCTCCACACATCCCAAGTCTTTTGGAAGTAATTTGGATGTCAAACAAAGAAATCAGAAGTTCAAGAATCCACTTACATATGAAGGTCACTATGTCCAATCTAATCGACATGTGAACACAAATAAAAAGGAAACATTCAAGAGACCACAAAGGTCCACAAAGAAGAACATAATATCAAATAAAATATGGGTTCCTAAATCCATCATGGTAGAAGTACATTCCAACACTGAGCAAAGAATAATATTAAAAAAAATATGGGTTCCTAAATACATCATGGAAGAATTGCATTCTAAATCATCCAAAAGTACATGAAAATAAAAAGTTATGTGGATTCCCAAGTCTCTCTTAAAGGGCTTGAACAAAAAGGAAAAATAAATTTGGCATCCAAGCTTCCAAAGGCTTCCACTTGATCTTCTTTCACATATTTTCCATCTTCTAACTCTATTTTGGGTCCTCATGTCCCAAAATCGGTTACCTTGAATACTTCCTCCATCTTGGGTCCTTGTGTACCAAGACCCCTATCCATTCATACATCAAAAACTCAATCCGTACAACTACCCTTCAAAGAGTGTGTTGATGTTGATCTTGTCACCTACTATCCTTCCATATTGGGTCCTTACATTCCTTCTTTTCATCTCATCCAATCCATTGCATAAAATATTGGCTTCCATCTTCCTTATTCTCCATTTCATACCCTTTTAAATCACCCTATCAACATCTTTGAGCATACTTTCAGTGTTATTGGCCTATCATAGCATATCCTTCAAAGGATCACTATCCAAAGAGAATGATGCATAAGTTCCTCCTTAAAATCAGAAAACACAAAAAAAAAGTGCCTCGGTAAAAACCTGGTAAACAGGCACCTTGGTAGCAAAAGTAAAGAGAAAAAGATTCATCCTATGGTGAAAACCACTTCTTGTGGCACCTTGGATAAGTACCATGATGAAAACCTAGCAAATAGGCATTACATATAATTCCTCCTACTTGCACTCTTCACTTGGGGGCAAGTTCCTTCCATTACATCATATCCCTCATATCTTTCATCCATTTTCCATTTGGCAATCTTGACAAGGTTGAGCCTATCCATGAAAAAATTGCATATTGACATCTATTATCTTGCTCATTTGCTCTTATCTATTGCACATTATCATGATCTTGCTTATTCCAATCCAAAACTCACTACACCATGCCATATCTTGATGATGTTGTCCTATCAGTTGACCCCTTGGTATTGATCAAAATGAAGAACAAAATAAAATGAAAAACAAGTTCTAAAGAACTCACTTCACATTCCCACTCTTTTGGGACTACATGATATCCTACATACTTTTCATGACATCAGGTCATTATCCTATTTGGCATTTAGCACTTCTGTATGAGCCTACATTGCAATATTATTTTTCCCTAGCTTGGGTAATATTGAGAAGTCTGTTCTTAAGGGTGAAATTCACCCACTTCTTCTGCTTTTTCCGATCCACTTGGGATCTATCAATCCGTCTGTAACACCCTACATATTTCTAGACATTATGGGCACACAAATGAGATCATGCTTGAGAATTGGTAATATTTTACAAATCTTCTACACACCGGAAAACATGCGTCACTCAAACTCTATGCTCTATCTATCCATGCACTAGAAACATTACATCTTCGTACTTACACCTGTGCTAAGAGTTGACTTTATTTCCTTACAACAATCTTATCCTTGCTTGGGATTTGCCTACATTTCTATCTTAGGGAAAAAATCATTCTACACTAGGGGCATCTTGATGCTTGCACTAAACTATCACTTTCACGAAACAAGGTTGGCACAAACATTGCCATAACAAGAACGGTGTTCCTAAGACCTACATTGGATTGCAAACAAGAAGAAAGTTATACATAGACATGGAACACATATTGCTTCAATTCCAATTTTTTGATTGATGAATCTATACTGCACTTGAAAAATGAATCAATAGTATTTCTCGATACTACTTAAACACAATTTGATCTTGGTTTGATTATGACTCTTTTATGTTTCAATAACGATTTAACTAGGAGCATCTAAGAAGTTATAAGTTTCATTTGATTGATTCTCAATTGATAGTTGTTATGTCTTCTGAGTTACTCCATGATGTCTACGCAAAGAAAAAGAGTCGCAAGGATAGGGGTATAAAGTTTTCTTGGTTTTCTGCATATGGTGATTGTTCCAAATGATCCTATACATTTCACCTAACTTGGCTGTTTATGGTAAGAGCTACCAATATGAGTGGATAGCCGCATATATCTTGATCTTTGTTATGTGTAAACTATGGTGAGGTTGAAACAATTTCCTTGTCTATTTTCTACCTCAGATTCTCACTAAGGTATACAAAGAATAATGTACCCAAGGATATGAATTTTCAAGGTCATTGCGGGTATAATATCTTACCTTACACAGATTCTGATATAGTAAAAGGAAAGTGGCTAACTTGTCATCCTGGCTTCTATGCCTTGATGCCTAAGTCTATTTCTGACATTACATCCAATAAACATAGTATTCATACTTTCATAATATCAGTGGGTATTAGTGACTATTGTACTATCAGGTGGTATCCATTCTGAAAAGTGCCCAATGATGATAAAAATGTTCCAATATCTACAAATCAGTGACAGTCCTCAGAGTCTGCATATAGATGCATTTAGAGATTGCATGATGCATTTTTCAAAGAACAACATAAGGATTTGAGCTCAAAATATTTTCTATTTTTAATTCATTTGAAATCCAAGATATTTACATACCCATGCTTCTCAAAATCTTTGATCACTCAGGAACGAAACCAAACTCACATTGTAACTGTAATTAACTTGGATCCCGTGTGTTTATTCTTAACACACCCCCGTTTCTTCACTTCTTCTAATCTATTCTTTCTTGACCCTCCTGTTCATGCAAGTGATACATCATTTCAACAGATGGATTTTATTCTTTTTCCTTCGATTTCATTCCCAAGGGGGCATGATCACACTATCCTCAATCAAATTCTTGCTCGAAACAACATTAAAAATGACTTCGTTATCAAACAAACTAGGGGCATGACAATTTTCTTGACTAAGTCAGGATTGTTGGATATAAATCTTTAGTTCTCATAAGCTGGATATCTTGTGTTTCCTCATTTTTAAAAGATTCTTACTAAGCTCCTGGCAGCTTCATACTAACTTTTGGACGACAACCAAGTTTGGAATCAGTATTATCAATATTTAGATGACAACCAAGTTCATAATTGGTATTTTAAAGATATTTTATTGACCTTTAGGCAACAACCAAGTTCAAAATCAATATTATCAGTTTAGTTTGATCAAGTGCAAGACTGATCATGAGAGAAATTCTCAATTTTTCTGAAGTCAACATAAAAAAATTTCTTTGAATCAACGCACTACTCGCAAATAAATTCAAAGAGAGGCAAATGTAACCACCTAGATTTGGCTAGCTCTTACCATAGACCCTATTTTCCCTAACTATGATCATACCCCCAATTATGTCCAGAAAACTCTTCAATCGACTGGCATAATTCATTTGAATCAGATTTAATCTCCTAAGTGATCTAATCACTAAATTACATTAGTCACTTTAGCCAATTCAATCAAATCAATTCAATTCAAATCAATTCAAATCATAACCTGGCTAAGGTAATTAATTTAAAAGGAATTAATGAAATCCTAATTATACCTCATCACTTGCAAAATCAATCCCCTAGCCTAATTGATTCAATTTGGCTATAGTCCTAATTAATTATTACAAAGAAATCAAAAGCTTAAATGATTAATTAAATCCCTATTATTGAGTGAATATATTATTACAACAATTCATTTCATTAATATTCCCTCTAACCTAACCAATCTCAAAATGCCAAAACATGAGTTGAAACTCATCCCAACCCCTTCTCACATGCTAATTCTTCTTAATTAGCTAATTAACCCTAATTAGCTAATCCCCCCTCCACTCATTCTCTCTCCACCCATCCCTATATCCTTAATCACCTATCTTAAACCTTAATCCTAATTCTAAGCTACCCTTAAGCTTGTCACATTCCTAAATCTATGATTACGAAATCAACCCTCCCCCTAAAGTCAAAGTTGTCAAGCTTGACCTTAAACCCTCACCCATGATTCTTAAACCCTCACCCATACCTCATTAATTCTTTCATAAATGAAGCATTAATGGCTCTTACACATTCTCTTCCACACTCCTCATTAATGAGTCTTACACCCTCATTAATGGAAACCCTTCTAGAGTCTTCTCCCCTTCCTCCATTTATTCTATAAATTGGATGGATTTTGAGCTCAAATGGCCCTTAATTTTGGAAGCCCTTTCTTTGCCCTTAACTTTAGAGTCTTTTATTTTGTTGATTTTTGTAATGCTCCTAATTTTGAAGAGTTGAAATCATTGTTATGCTACTCATTTTCATATAGATTTATATTGCATCATAGCTTCTTTCTACTTTGTATTGTTATAATCTTCATTTCTAGAGCTTGGATGCATGTTTCTTAATCACTAAGATTACTTTTCATTTGAATCTTCCATTCTTAGGTTGTATATGTCACTGGAATATGCATAATCTGAGGGCTATTATGTCATTTTTCATACTCCTCCTACATAGGAAGCAATAGATCGATTTTGGTGATTGCTATGCTTGCTAATCTTTTGTTTTCACTAATGCAATGATCTATTGAAGTGTTCTGTCTTTCTTAACACGTACAAAAATCACACACACAAGTATAAGTACATACCTTTTTTTTTATTGAAAATGTTTCAGGAAGTTACAATAAAATGTGATGGGAAGATCAACATATATTAAGTCAGATTGAGTAACTTGAAAATAATGTTTGGAAAACATTCACAATATAACTATAAGGAGATATGTTTTTAGATAGTGTTATTGGAAATGTCCACAAAGATATGCATGCAAACCATTATATTATTATGATATATTTGACATAAATCATCAAAGAACTATTAATCATAGAGATTGCAGTTGAACTATTTGTTTAAATACGTCAAACATAATTCACATCAAGGAATGAAATTAAATGAAATGATTGTAGGATATGTACAATCTAATTATATATGATGCAACTGTAAAATTATTAATCAACTATGTTATTAATATACATGAAAGTGTGAGAAATTTGGGCAGTTGGATGTTGTTTGCTAACTCATATCCTTATGCTAGTGCAAAGTTACAAACTATGGAAGAGTGGGGTGGAAAGTTTGATAAATTAAATCCTTATATTCAAGATATATCAAGTTAATGATTTGTATTCAATAATTTTGGTTATGATGAAAGTTAAAGGTTGATAAAAATGGAATCTCGAACAAGGAATGATGATTATTTGATACCATGTATCAATGACATATGGTTTGATACAAGGTAGACAACACTCAAAATTTCATATGTTTGCAATAAAAGAGTTAAATCTAGTGAAAATCAAATTGTTTTGTTTGCTGACATTATTTTGGTTGCAGGTTTCCAAGAGGACTTGGAAAAGTTTTAAAGCTGAGGAGTATGGTGCAGGAGCACCAAGGTCAAGTACAAGGGAACACAGGTGCACTAGGGTCATTTTTGGATTCTAGGAAGATAAAGGCATGACCATCAAGGGTCATTTGGAAATGTAATGGACCATCTTTGGTCATTTAATCATGTTTGTAATGTTGTGTTGATCATTGTGTGACATGATCATGAACAAAGTAAATGTAAGCCATTGTTGGCATGGAGGCTAGAGAGAACTCCTCGGGGTCACTTGATGATACAAGGATAGATGAGGCTGGTAAATAATTTTAAGGTCAACATTGAATCTAATATGTCCAGTAGAGCCATTAAAAAGATGTAAATGCACTAAATGTGCTAAAATGATGTAATAGTTAATTATTGGTAAAATAAGGATTAAGGGTCACTATGAGGTATAGATGACCTTAGGAGGAGTATTTTGATTTATTTTAGAGTTTTTAAGCCTTAGATAGGTGTCTAAGAAAAGGTATAACATGTATTGGTCGAGTTGACAAAGGTCATTGTCAACATGACAACTTTTACGATTTGTAGTTAGTGGAAACTATCGGTTTTGACTATTATAGGAAGTTTAAAGTCAGTTATAGGAGTGGTTGTCAAGTTTGAGGATCTATTTGAGGGAGATCCATCTGATTTTGTGATGTATGTAGAGGTTTTGTGTGAAGGAACCTTTGTAAATGGTCAAAATCAATGAACAACTAACATTCTTGCAAACAATCTTATTCTGGCTTGTGAGTACAATCTTTGATTTTGTGCATGTAAATACTTTAAATAATGTGTTTTTAATTGAAGTATAGAGTAAATTGAATTTATATTTATTTTTTATTACTTCCATGGAATTATATTAATGTTTTATTGAGTTTTTGAGACAAACAATCAACTTTTATACTGACTATTCTAGGACTGTGATTTGCAATCAACAATTGTTATTTTGAAGTTTTAATGGATTCATGACTCTCCCACCCTCTGTGGTTAATTTTATTGGTGGGAAGAGTCTAAAGAAATTTAATATATCCTTTTATAGTTTTTAAATGCGGGGATGTGTAGGATATTGGAGGAGAGACCATAGAATGGTGGAAAGTTGTTGATTGAGGGTGCACTGTTTAGCACCAACGATTAATGTGATCAAATAATCTTAATGAATGGGGTATTTTGTGATGGATCTTGGATATTGGGGTCAATTTGGAGGTTTTAGGTCCCTTGGAGGAATCTGAATAAGTTTGGAAGACTCCATTTGAGAAATCCCTAGCCTAGAGACCCTAGAAGTGAGGGTTTGACACCTACAAGAATAGGCAAGTGTTGGCACCTTAAAAACTTGATAATCCATTGTTTTTAATCATGTAATAAGAATTTTTCATGGTTATGAGTCAAGGGAGAAAGTATTTGTATGATTTTCTTTGTAAATGGGTGCAAATTAGGCCTATTTGGTTGTTGCAAGGGTATTGGATCTAGGTGTTGGTCCAAAGTAACATACCCTAGGTTTGGGATATGTCTTGTAGAATTGAAATGGGTATCTTAAATAATCAATAGTTTCCTTAGTGTTTTGGGAAATTTTTGTGTTAAGGTTAGATTAGTGGTTAGACATGGCTACAAGGAATATGGCTCTTAGTTGGAGTTGTGAAGAAAATCTCCTAACTAGACTTGGAGGGATGGATGAACATGGTGCATAGGCAATGTTATGATGTTCTAAGGTGATAGAATAAGGGTGTAAGCTTTTCTTGAATATTGAACAAGTTGGAGGCTCTATGTGTATGGGAATGGTCTAGAAAGTGAATCCTTGGATGAAGGATTGAAGTGGGAAGTTGCATCTCACATTACTAATTGATTGATCTCCTTATTGATTAAGGTATGGGATAGTATCATATCACACCCCTCTACATCTTAATATAAAATTATTAATCATCTATGCTATTAATATGCATGAAAATTTGAGAAATTTGGGCAGTTAGATGTTGTTTGCTAACTCATATCCTTTATGCTAGTGCAAAGTTAGAAACCATGGAAGAGTAGGGTGGAAAGTTTGATAAATTAAATCCTTATATTCAAGCTATATCAAGTCAATGATTTTTATTCAATAATTTGGGTGACAATGAAAGTGAAAGTTTGATAAATATGGAATCTTGAACAAAGAATGATGATTATTTGATAGCATGTATAATTGACATATGGTATGATACAAGCTAGACAACACTCAAAATTTCCTATGTTTGCAATAAAGAGTTGAATCTGGTGATCAAAATTAGCAGAGTAATTAAGGTTCAATTTTTTTTTGAGATGAACATCCATGAAGGATAGGTCATTGATTGGAGGAGTTCAAGCTCAAATACATGATTCATTGATTGGGAGAAAACATGATTATTACCTCAATCAAACTCATGAATTAAAAGCTATGATTTTCTTATGATCTTTTTGTAAGAGTGACTTATGTCACTTGTTGTAATTGGAGGTCATAAAATAAGCTTTCTTCATTGAAAAGAGGAGTACATCCTAAAACAAATAAAGTTTATTTTAAATAATTTTATTTCAAAGGTGTACGATTACTAGGTGGTTACGAGGTAGTTATTTATGAGCCTATAAATTTACAAGGTTTTTGCATTGTAAAGGGCAGACTTTTTAAGAAGGGAAAACTTTGGAGAAATTCTTAGAGAAACTTTTAATGAATTTTAATTTTCATTATGTATAGAAGGGTTTAAGATTGTATGATCCCATAAACATAATAAAGAAGACATTTGTTCATACATTCTAAAATTATAAAAGTATGAGTAATATTTAATAAAGTTTGAGTGAAGATTTTCTTAGAATTTTGAATTAGTTGTAACAATACCTTTTCCTCTAGTTGTATCTACGGTATCAGTAAGTCCAATGAAAAATGTAGATTTCTAATCAGTAAGTCTAATGAAGCTTGTGAATGTTCGAAATCAAAAAATCCTTTTAACCTATTAACTTAAGGATTATTTTACCTAAGGGAGCTGTACTAGTACCAACCTCACTGTGATGTCCATGAGCAGTTGATTGAGTACAAAAAAATCCTGTAAGAAGAACATGATAATATTTAAAGGATCAGAAGTTTTCATTAGTATACAAGGAAATGATTTTGGACCATTGGTCATAGTGTACACCGATAAACAGTTTACAGTGTAACCCGAGGAAGATATTCCACAGAGTAAACCAGGCACAAAATGTCTACAGAGTAAACCAAGCATAGTCTTACAGAGACATCACCGAGCATAGTCTACAGAGTATATCGAGCACCAGTCTACCAAGAGACAATTTTATTCCCGAGAAAAGAGAATCTGAACTACACGCCAGCTAAAGAACTTTAGTCTTAAAAATAGCTTTATGCTTAGCTAGAAAATCATTTCTTGCAGATCAAGAAAAGCATAAGTAATGGATTTAATCAGTTTAACTGGTTGTATACATGCAAACTAGGAGATCAAGGTCAAGTTGTAAACCTTTGATCATTAGAGTTATCAAGAAAATCGTGAAACCTAGTTAGGTCAATACATTGTATATATATGTGTAATCAATCAAGAACATGATGATTGTAGCCGCATAGGACATTTATGGATCAGATAGAGGTTTTCATTCAAAAGAACAGATAAAGAAGAATTCAATTATGAAGAACTAGATTCAAGGCTTCCGACCAGAACAAGGGTATTATCAATCACAATAGGTGATACATATATTTTGTGAACTTAATGGATCTATATTTAGAAATTCAAGATTGCAAACTATCAGGTCATGTAAGTATTTTTGTCTACTCTCTAACAATTATAGAAAATATAATAAATCATTCAAGAAGGTGGACTTAACAGTCTTATTGTAAATCTCTTAACCGAGTGCACACATACAATGTATTGTTAAAATATCTTAACCGAGTATACTTAACAAGTCTAACATGATACTTCTAACAGGGTAAGATCATTAGAAGTGATCAAAACTTGTAGCCTTAATCGACACTTTCCTTTCCATAGATAGTGATATTTAAATAAATGATATGAAATAAAAATAGTGATATTCTAATAATGATATGAAATAAAAATAGTGGGATAGGGTTAGTTTACATATGATATTCCACCTTATATGTATGGTGGGCCTGAATATCTCTAATGTCAACTCATTAAGCTTACTATAAAAAAAAAAGAATCATTCCCTGTAAAAATATCATGGGATAATCAATCCAAATTTTTTTATGAATAAGTAAATTAAAATTAGAATATAAATAATAATAATTTTGTACCTGTAAGATTAAGACATTTTAAAGGAATCGATCTTTATCGGACATCAACAATGACGTCCGCAACATTCCTAAACTAGGAACACAGGTAGATCCTAGAAACGATGATGAATCACCAATACTTGTATGATCTGTATCCATAGTAGGTGTATCTCATACTACACAAAATTAATCCACTATGAAATGCACCCAATATTAAAGTACAAATTATCAAATCACAATTAACACAAAACCAAATATAACAAACACAAGGATTTACCAGCTGTAGACTGTGAAGGCATGAATGTTTGCATGCTACTTGTTGCCGAAATTGCATTCAAAAAGCTCAGAGAGAAGGTCCTCGTAGGAGGAGGAGTCGCCTGCACTTGATAACCTGAACAATACATTGTTAGAAAAGACATTTTGAAATAATAAAAGTATGAGTAGTTTTCAATAAATTTTGAGTGAAGATTTTCTTAGAAATTTTGAGTTAGTTGTAACTGTACCTTTTCCTCTAGTTATATCTACGGTATCAGTAAGTCCAATGAAAAATGTAGATTTCTAATTAGTAATTCCAATGAATTTTGTGAATGTTCCAAAGAAAAAATTCCTTGTAATCTGTTAACCTAAAGGATTATTTCACCTGAGGGAGATGTACTAGTACTAGCCTCACTACGATTTCCACGAGCAATTGCTTGAGTACAAAAAAAATCTTATAAGAAGAACACATACATATTTTAGTTCATGACATAAAAGAGTATAAAATATAAACCTTTATTGAAAATTTATTATAACTAAATATTCATCACTTCTTACTTCATAACAACGTGCTTTCCGCATCAATTCCTCTTTCCTCACCAACGTCTCCTCAATTGGATTTGGATCGACCAAAATGACAAGAATTTTTGAACTAATTTTTTAAAATTTCTTCTTGACCATATTTACGGGGTTAGGGATATATGCAATGTCCTCATCCATATATGATTCTATTGACTATGTTGTTGTCGGTGCTTTTCCCTTTCCGTGAACATCAACTTGTGATAGGAATATCAGTAAAACTACGAGAATAACTCCAAAACCCTAAAGAAAAGAACATAATAATATAACATTTTTCTTATATCTAATTTTTACAATTACAATAAGGTTTACCTTTTTTGAAGAATGGGTGGGAGTAACATCCCTGCCTCTATCATCATGTGGTGGATCCATGTCATATGTGACAAAGATTAAATATAAAAACTTCAACATATTGAAAGCAATAGACTTAGCAAACAAAACTTATTAATAAAATCGTATATTGGAGTCATAAATTGGAGGTTAGATTAAATGGTATATAGTACTTACTACCCCCATGATAGTAACTTAATTTGTATCTATAAGATTCAAATGGTAATCTACTAGCAGTTCTTCCCACACACTTATTGATTTTATTGCACATATAA
This sequence comes from Thuja plicata, assembly GCA_018584345.1. Classification (NCBI taxonomy): domain Eukaryota; kingdom Viridiplantae; phylum Streptophyta; class Pinopsida; order Cupressales; family Cupressaceae; genus Thuja; species Thuja plicata. The sequence goes on along the minus strand of MU227639.1, from coordinate 362,756 downwards.
AAACATGATTCCCCTCACGCACCTCAAATATGTAATTGGGTCACTTATTAGTTGACCCAGGGCATGTACTATTTATGAAACCCGCAATATTCCTTGTTGCTTTTGATATTCCAACAATGTAAATAGAAAATATTTTACTTTGATCATTTTCTTTCCATTGTATATAATTTGCTGACAGTGCATGCCTACACATACTTTTTTGATATCAAATAATCTGCATCCAATCATTGTAACTGTAACAAGGTCCGACATAGTCCATCAATTCAAAATTTTTTTTATAACATACCTTTATGCTATCCATGTAAAATAGGCCCAAACTATTTAATTACGACCGAGCTATGCAATATATCCTCTCGTTAACACAAAAAACAATGTTAATTGGAGGTAGTTCCTTGGGTACTCATTCTTTTTGAATATGTGTGTACCTCAAGGGTACCATGATGTTGCCTTTGGTCTCATCATAATAAGAACATGAAACCCCTTCAGCAAGGAAAAATTGCTTGTGTTTATTGAATTTTCTTCTAATCTTTTGACCTCTAGTTGATCTCCCTATTTTAGGCCTACTACATGTCAAAATTTCATCTTCTATTCCCGCATTTACCTCAATCGAGGAAGATAGATCTTAAAAGTACCTATTTTGTGGTTCATGCAGTCCATCAAATGAGATATATAGTTGGTAAGGAGCAAGATATTTCACTAAATGAGGGTAATGTTGGTGAAGTCGACCCTAAAATTGATGTTTAGGGTAGTAGTGATAAATCATGAGCAAGTTAATACCTTATTATTAAACCACTCAATGAAGATGGGCGTAAAGAGAAAGAAAGCAATTAATAAACTATTTCTATATGGTGTATTGACTTATACCCGCTGATCCATGTCACTATGCAAGATCCTCCTGAAAGGGGTTAAATTTCCTGCATATCTGAATCATTTATCCTAAGTTAGCTAAAAATTAAATGATACATATGCTACAAATTACATAGAATACAACATGAACAATATGCATTCATCATAATCATTGTATATTTTTTAATTCCTTGTCTTTACCTTATGTGTGGAATGCAAGATTGTCAACAGAAGGGGTGACAATGTGTGTAGTCAATTGCCTGTTTCCACGAAGGGTGACAATCACACAAAATATATACATGTAATAAAAAACAATTAATTGAGCATCATAAGCAATACATTGGTAATTTCATTAACATTAAATACATTAAATATATCAATAATAATTGAAATACGTGTATCATAAATCAAATATATTGTAATCATTAGAATTGAACACAATGAATTAATTATATATTTTTTAATTAATTCTCTTTACCTTATGTGTGGAATGAAAGATCGTCAATAGAAGGGGTGACGATGTGTGTAGTCAATTGCCTATTTCCAAAAATGATGACAATCACACAAAAAATATATATGTAATCAACAATAATTAATTGAGCATCATAAGTAATACATTGGTAATTAATTGAACACCATTAAATATACAAGTAATAATTGAAACATGTGTATCATAAATCACATATGCTGTAATCAATAGAATTGAACACAATAAATTAATTATACCATGGCATTAGAGTTGAATACATCAATAAATAAATATTAAATATATATACTAATCAATATAAATATATATAAATAATCAAATCACATACTTTGCAAATTTCAATCATGTCATTGATCATCTTCTTCATCCATCATCATCATCATCATCATCATCATCATCATCATCATCATCATCATCATCATCGTCGTCGTCGTCGTCATCATCATCATCATCATCATCATCATCATCATCATCATCATCATCATCATCATCATCATCATCATCATCGTCGTCGTCGTCGTCGTCGTCGTCGTCGTCGTCGTCGTCGTCGTCGTCGTCGTCGTCGTCACCACCACCACCACCACCACCACCACCACCACCACCATCATCATCGTCATCATCATCGTCATCGTCACCGTCGCCATTGTCATCATCACCACCACCACCACCACCACCACCTTCTTATTCTTCTTCTTCTTCTTCAGTATCTTCTTCTTCCATCACATTATACTTTACCATCTTTCCTCTTGGATCATGTCTAACAATAAATGACTAACCCAATTTATGTGGAACCTCAAAGTAAAATACTTGATCACATTGGATTGAAAGAACATAGGGCTCATCTCCAACTGGTTTAAAATACCTTGTATTAATCATTGTAAATACATTATCATGTCTAATAACACTTCTATCATAATCATTTTGATTCATTTGTAGCCTGTACCATATGACGACAAATAGAACTAAATTGAAGGAGTTAAAGTCGCACTCAAGTATACCATCCAAGATGCCATAGTATCGATTTTGAGACTGTTGAGGATGTATGTCATTTCTAGATGAAATATTACTGAACTCAAAGACTGCAATTATCCCAGAATCACAAGTTTTCTTCTTGTCATCCAACTTTTCTATGCAAAATTTGTGGTCATGATAGTACATAGCTTTGTGGTGCTTGACCTGCAATTTTTCAAGCGTGTCAAAATTATTTTCATTGTGAGTTGATATTAAACATATGGGTCATGATGATCAATAAATTTTTATGTACATGTCTACCACTTAAACCATATGCTAGATCAATTACCATTGGCATAACATTGGAATCTCCATTACGATGAGCTTCTTTAACCAATGAAGCAACACCTTCCCATGTTAATGAGCGACCATTTTGTTGATAATGTTCAATTCATACTATCATCCAATCAAGATTGTTTTCAATATAAAAATGGAGTGTGTTCCACTCTCGACCAACTGTATACAAAAAATAGACTAGTTAGAAACAACTTATATTGATGAGTTATAAGAATTAATTAACTACAATAAAATCTTATAATTACCTCTCATTTTCCTCAATCTATGCTTCCCCATCAATTACCCCCCTTTGAATTTGTTAATGACGTTGGGATCCCAAATACGATCTACATGGATCTTCACTGCAAACTTAGGAAGATATTCACTAATGTACACTATGGTCTGGTATACCATATATCCCTCCACCATAGAACCCTCAGAATGTGCTCTCTGTCAAACCAAGCCCTTCAAAAATTTCAAGTGTCTCTCAACCATCCACATTGACCTAGTTTGTATAGGTCCACACAATTCAATCTCCTCAACTTGATGTATGAGGTAGTGTTCTTGTGCATTGAAAAAAATTGAAGATATACACTTTTGCATTTCACACATAAGATGAGGAATTTTTCTCTTCCATTATTTTATATCTTCTTTATTAATTTATTTCTACGACAACCACCTCATGTATTTTCCAAGATCATAAATAACTTGTTTGACACTATTGTCGAAGTGGTGTGGGAGAGATAGAGGTAGAACATATTGCAATAATTGTAAAATGATCTTTTTAATATTTTATAAAATAATACAATGAAAAGTACTACATGCAATATAAAAAAATATAGTGAATACAAAATAACATGAATTACCTTAATAAATGTATGCCAATCGTGTGTTTTCATCTGTGGCCCAAATTCACTTTTCTTTGATATGATATTGTATGTTTGTAGCAAATCCTGTGGGAAATCAATTTTTTTGTATGAATTCTTTTATAGCATTTGTCTACTGCTCCGACAATAACCAAGGAAGGGAACTTATAACAATATAGTCTCCACTATTATTTGATAGAATTGTTGGAGATTTGATTCTGAGCAGTTGATTGATTGTATGTTTGTCATTGATGACAACATATAATACACAGTAGTAATTCTGTATGTACTTATCCGAATGATGACATGAAGACTTGCGTGGTTAGATACATGTTGTTGACATGTTTATTATGTTATGTTCATATACGTAGACCCATATATGATGTTTTAGTAAAGTTATGTAATTCTGTTATTGGCAGTTACAGTTTTGGAAGTGTAACTATTTAGGGTCGACATATATAATGTGTTTCTTGAGTTGTGCCTATCTTTAGGATATGCGTGTGTATATTAATGCTTAGTTATGAGTTGATAATATTTATCTAAAGGCGCCAAACATGTTTCAAGAAGATTGCAAAGTTAGAGTTAATTTGGTAAGGCTGACTTAGTGAAGTGTTGCATCTATTCAGTTTAGACTTGTGCGGTTGTAATTATGCTTGCGTGCTTAGTAGAGCTGACAAGGTTGTTATGAAGAGTTGTCTTTCAAGTCCCATGATCTCATACTTTGAGATAGATACTTATAGAAAGTCAATTGTGATATGCTAAGTGTGAATGATACGAAAAGTGAAGAAAGATGTATAGAGCAGATTATCAAAGTTGGTTCATTCATCAAGAGTCTATGTGAAGAAGAAGTGAAAGATTGTAATACACTAGAACCGATCAAGACAATAGGTCTACTCTATAGTTCATCATCAGATATAGTGCATATCTGTTATACAGAAGGTTGTAGCCTTCACCATCAAGTAGTGAGCTTTTGGGCAGTGAGTCCACCACCCCTAATAGGGTTATGAGTAAAAGACTCCTAATAGGGTCCGACCCTTCACAAGGTCACTATACTTATTGCATTGTAAAGTATAACTCCTAACAGGGTTGAAATATCTTCTAACAGGGATTACTATAAACAAGTATAGTTCATTGTGGGTGTTAATTCCCATCAGGGTTTTTACCAATTGGTTTCCCCATAATCAAATTGTGTGTTGTGTACTATGTTATCTGATTAAGCATTTAATTTGTTGTATTCTAAAGTTAAGGAACTAAAATAACTAAATTTACTGATAACTGATTCACCCCCCCTCTCAGTTATCCTTTGGGACTATTCTAACAATTGGTATCAGAGCCAAGTGCCTTGGAGAAGAATCCTAACAAATTAAGGTAGATCAGATGTCTTACTTCAAAAAAGAAAGCCCTAAGTTCGATGGAGAAAATTATCTGGATTGGAAAAACAAAATGATAACACATCTGCAATGTGTTGGCTTTGAGATCTTTGAAATTGCTACACAAGAAGTTGTAATTCCATATCTAAAAGACCTTGCAAAGGATGATGCTACTAATAGACAAAATGATACATTTACCAATAATGTAATTTCTAAAGAAGCCCTAATCAATGCCTTATCCGACAGTGAATTTTCTGAAATCAAGAAAATTGATAGAGCATATACCATATGGAAGTATTTAGAAGATATGTTTGAAGGAGATATTCAAGCAAAGAATGAATGCAAGAAGACATGGAAAAAGAAATACAACAGTCTTGAGATGTTACCTAAAGAGAACATTAGAGCTTACAATCAGAGGATAAATGAAGTAGTCTCTAAAATCAGAAACAATGGTGGAGAAATATCAGAAGAAGACATAATGGAAAAGCTGCTAACTACTTTAACATCAGACTATGAAAACAAGATAAGTATTCTAGAGGAAACCATGTAATTCTCACAAGACTTCAAGAGAGAGACTTTGATCAGCAAAATCTCTGCATTTGAGATATCAA
>MU227639.1:345990-357239 GCA_018584345.1 Thuja plicata | reverse complement strand
ATCTCTGCATTTGAGATATCAAGATTGAAGACTGAACCTAAAAGTGAAACAAATTTCAAAGCCTCAGTCCATGGTAAGAAATCCTTACACATCTCCAGTCATAATGAGAAAGAAGAAGTTGATGAAGGACTAGAAGAAATCATTGCTATGATTTCTAGAAGAGAAAAGAAAGGTAAAGGAAAATATGAAGGAAAAATTCCTTTCAAATGCTTTTCATGTAACAAGATTGGTCATTTTGCATCTAAGTGTCCCATAAGAGTTAAGAAGTTCATATCTAATTACAAACCCTAATATAAGAAGGAATGTTATCATGCTAAAGAAGGTGTAACTGATGAAGATTCAGGAGAAGATGAAATTGGATTCGTTTCCCTTAGAGACATGGAAAGGTTGCTTGAGGAAAGGGACATTGAAGATGAAAAAGAAGAACAAGAGTTAGCCTTAATTTCCAAAGCATACATTAGAACTGATTGGATCATTGATAGTGGATGCTCCCATCATATGACAAGTGACAAAGATAGATTTTTTCATTTAGACAAATACAAAGGTGGTATGGTTATATTTGGAGACAACACTCCTAAACCTATCATTGGCAGAGGTTCTATCACTTTGGATGGAAAGAACAAGACAAATGATGTTCTATATGTTGATGGATTACATCATAACTTGCTGAGTGTTGGACAACTACTTGACAAAGGTTATCATTTGGAGTTCAAAGACAACAAGTGCATCATTAACAACAAGGATGGAGACATGATTGCATCAGGCTCTAAAGCTAAAGGTAATGTTTTTCAGCTCAATTCATATGTTAGTTGTTTTGTTGCAAAGGTGGATGACAGTTGGTTATGGCACAAGAGACTATGCCATATCAATTTTGATAATATAGTAAAGATTAGTAATGTCAAGGTAGTTAGAGACCTTCCTAGTATTGCAAGACCAGTTGACACAGTATGTAGGGAATGTGTTATGGGTAAGCATGTAAGGAGTTCTTTCAGAAATAAGCAAAACTCAGCTGAAAACAAATTGGACTTGGTACACAGATACTTATGTGGTCCTACCCAAACAAGATCATACTATGGAGAAAGGTATTTCATTTTTTTTGTTGATTATTTTTCTAGGATGATGTGGGTTGTGCTCTTAAGGGAGAAATCTAAAGCCTTTGAAAAGTTCAAAATATTCAAAGCTAAGGTTGAGAATGAATCCAGATTGAAACTGAAATGTCTGAGATCAGATAGAGGAGGAGAGTTCACCTCTGATCAATTTTATGACTATTGCATGAAGAACATGGAATTAAAAGATAGTTGAGTGCACCTAGAAACCCTCAGCAGAATGGGATTGCAGAAAGGAGGAACAAGATCATACTTGATACATCGCGCACTATGATGATTGAAGGAAAAGTTGTGCACACATAATGGAGAGATGCAGTGAACACAATAGTATATACTATCAACAGAACTCAATTGAGGTCAGGCACAAATAAGACACCTTATGAACTTTGGTTTGGTAATATACCTACAGTAAAGTATTTTAGAATCTTTGGTAGCAAGCACTACATCAAGAGAGATGATGGTGTTGGTAAATTTGATGCCAAAAGTGATGACGGTATTTTTCTTGGTTACTCTACAAAAAGAAAAGCATATAGATGTTTTAATCTGATATTGAAAAAGGTAATTGAAATTACTCATGTAAAAATTCATGAAAATTTTATGGTTCAAGAAAGATACTATGAATATGCACCTATGATTGAAGATGAACCCATGCCTAGCAACAAAGATACTATTATTGAAGAAATGTTTGATTGCATTGATGTCTCATGTAATGACCCTGAATCAAGTAGAGAAGAATCATAGATTACAGAAGAAGAAGACACACCTAAGGTTCCAAAATTCACATCTAGATACCACTCTAAAGATGATATCATTGGAGATCAGAGCAACAATGTTTTGACTAGATCAAAAGAAAAAATTCTAGCAATGGATGAAGAGGTATGTTTACTTTCACAGATTGAACCTTTAAGTGTTGAAGATGCTTGTAATGATTCAGATTGGAAGAATGCAATGAAAGAATAATTAGATCAGATAATTAAAAATGATACATGGGAATTGGTCCCTAGACATAGTGACAAAAATGTGATTGGAACAAAGTGGGTATTCAGAAACAAGATGAATGAAGATGGTACAGTAGTTAGAAATAAAGAAAGATTGGTATGTAAAGGATATGCATAGAGAGAAGGAATAGAATACATTGATACATTTGCCCCAGTGAGTAGAATGGAAGCCATAAAATTGTTTTTGGCATATGAAACATTCAAAGACTTCAAAGTTTATCAAATGGATGTAAAATTAGATTTTTTGAATGGTGACTTGAATGAAGAAGTCTACATAGAATAGCCTGAAGGATTTAATCTTTCAGATGAACCAAACATGGTATGTAGATTGAAGAAATCACTCTATGGTCTTAAACAGGCCCCAATAGCTTGGTATGAGAGACTTTATGGTTATCTTACCAAGATTGGATTCAAGAAAGGAGCAACGGATTATAACCTATTCACAAGAGAGACACCTGATGGATTATTATTAGTTGCCATATTTGTTGATGACATTATCTTTGGGGGTAATGACAAGCTCAGTAAAGCATTTGCAAAAGAAATGTAGAATGAATTTGAAATGAGTATGATTGGTCCTATAAAATACTTTTTGGGACTAAATGTGAAACAAAAAGATAAAGGTATATTCATTAATCAGTCAAAATATGTGAAGGAAATACTGAAGACCTTTCAGATGGATGACTATAAGCTAGTATGCACTCCCATGATAATAGGAAGCAAGCTTTCAAAAGATGATGATTCCACAGTAGTTGATAAGACATTGTACAAATATATGATTGGTAAACTCATTTATCTAACTCAATCTAGACCTAACATATCTAATGCAGTAGGCATTGTTGGAATATTTGCAGCTAAACCCAAGCAGAATCACTTAATGGCAATCAAAAGGATATTTAGATATCTAAAGGGAACTATAGACTATGGTTTATGGTATCCTAAATTAGAGAATGTACAACTTCATGTGTAAACTGATGCAGATTGGGTAGGTTGTATTGATGACAGGAAGAGCACTTGAGGAGGAGCAATATTTCTTGGAGACAGGTTGATTTCTTGGGTAAGCAAGAAGCAGAACTGTATTTCTCAGTCAACAGCTGAAGCTGAATATGTTGTAGTAGCACTGAATTGTTCAACCATAGTTTGGATCAAGCAGATGGTTAAATACTTTGGCATTCAAGTTGATTATCCTATTATTATTCACTATGATAATACCCTGTGATGCACGCAAAGACAAAACCCATAGAGATCAAGTACCATTTCTTAAGAGAAAAGGTTGCAGACAAAGAAGTTAAATTGGACTATGTAAGCACCAAAGAATAGTTGACAGATATTTTCACAAAGCCCTTATCAAAGGATACTTTTGAGTATCTCAGGGAGAATTTGGGGGTAATTCCCTCTCCTGAGTCTGTTTACAAGAAGCAACAAGAACATCAGTCATTAAGTGACTGATGAATGGTTGACTACTCTACTTCTAGAGTAGTACCTGTGCCTAAAGATCTATGGTGCCCTTTTCCATTGATGTAAAAGGGGGAGTATATAGTAAGGGGGAGTATGTACTAAGGGGGAGCATATACTCTGGGGGAGTATATACATGGAACAAAAACACAGTCAGAGGAACTGCAACAGTTTAGAGAAATCTTTGATGAGGATATTGAGAAGATTGTAAAAGAAAGAGGACACCATGAATAGAGGATTTTTTTGATATCATATGTTTCCATCAATGTCATTTGGGGAAGATTGTTGGAGATTTGATTCTGAGCAGTTGATTTATTATATGTGTGTCATTGATGACAACATATAATACATAGTAGTAATTTTGTATGTACTTATTAGAATGATGACATGAAGACTTGTGTGGTTAGATACATTTTGTTGACATGTTTATTATATTATGTTCATACACACAGACCCAGATATTATGTTTCAGTAAAGTTATGTAATTCAGTTATTGGCAGTTACAGTTATGGAAGTGTAACTATTTAGGGCCGATATATATAACGTGTTTCTTGAGTTGCGCCTATCTTCAGGATATGCGTGTGTATATTAATGATTAGTTATGAGTTTATGATATTCATCTAAAGGTTCCAAATGTGTTTCAAGAAGATTGCAAAGTTAGAGTTAATTTGGTAAGGCTGACTTAGTGAAGCATCGCGTCTATTTAGTTTAGACTTGCGCGGTTGTAATTATGCTTGCGTGCTTAGTAGAGATGACAAGGATGTTATGACGAGTTTTCTTATAGGTCCCATGATCTCATACTTTGAGATAGATACCTATAGCAAGTCAATTGTGATACGCTAAGTGTGAATGATATGAAAAGTGAAGAAATATGTACAGAGCAGATTATCAGAGTTGGTTCATTCATCAAGAGTCTATGTGAAGAAGAAGTGAAAGATTATAATACACTGGAATTGATCAAAACAATAGGTCTACTCTATAGTTCATCATCAGATATAGTGCATATCTATTATACAGAAGGTTGTAGCCTTCACCCTCAAGCAGTGAGCTTTTGGGCAGTGAGTCCACCACCCCTAACAGGGTTATTTGTAAAAGACTCCTAACAGGGTCCAACCCTTAACCGGGTCACTATACTTATTGCATTGTAAACTACAACTCCTAACAGGGTTGAAATATCTTCTAACAGGGATTACTATAAACAAGTATAGTTCATTGTGGGTGTTAATTCCCACTGGGGTTTTTACCAATTGGTTTCCCCGTAATCAAATTGTGTGTTGTTACTATGTTATCTGATTAAGCATTTACTTTGTTGTATTTTGAAGTTAAGGAACTAAAAGAACTAAAGTTATTGATAACTAATTCACCCCCCCTCTCAGTTATCCTTTGGGACTATTCTAACACGAATGACATTTTTTATTGCATAGTTGATTCTTCAATGTCACTACAAATTTTGACAATTTTTTCTTTGTCACGCCTTCCATCCAATATTTTCCATAATGTCTCTATTACATTATTTCCAATATGGATAGCATCAAACAAATGCATGATTGGGAGTTTCTCAATACGAAAACCTACTAAATTGTGTAGGATAAATTTTTAGTCCTTTTGGAAATTGGTCATTAATGCCTTGAAGACCTTCACGAGCATCAATTACATCATCAGTAAACAAAAAAAAATAACAAATAAATTTAAAAAAAAAACCATCAGATAGAATGACATTACCTCGAGGATTTATTCTATTGTATTCTAACTTCAATAGGAGAGGTTTCATTCTCAGTGGCTTTGATGTAGTTTCTTCTTTCCCATTGAAAAGATTTGTTTTGGTAATTTGGTACTTATGATTTTCGTGGAGAAAGTGTCTATAGTCATTGAACACCTGCTTTCCTAAAATTTTTGAATGACGAGATTTCATCTTTGGACCATAAACTAGATATGCAAATTTTTCCTTTGTCTAAAGACCTACAAGATCGTGTATAATTAGATTAAATTATATATTAATTTTGATAATTACAATTATCATGCACAACTTAAACATACAACAAAAATGTGTTAGTACTATAACGTACCAAAGAAGAGGTGTTAACAAGAGAACATACCACAAAAATGTGTTAGCCCAGGGGAATCATGTATTTTCCATATAAGCATTGCATGGAATTGAAATTATCTTTGTCCTATTGGTCTAGAGATGTCATACATAGTGACCCCATTCCACAATTCCAACAACTCATCGATAAGGGGCTCAATATATACATTCATATCTTTAACTTTTTACTCACCTAGTTGAACGAACAAAAACATTACATAATTATTATGACCATTTTGATGGGGTATTTATAATAAATTAATTTAGATGAATATTAAATGAAAAAATACCTGGAACAATCATTTCCAAAATTATGTGCTCCCTCTTTATGGACATCCAAAGAGGAATGTTATTGTTGATAACAAAAATAGACCGCACCGAGTAAACAGATCTCATCTCTCCAAACAGATTGAAACTGTCTATTGCCAATGAAAGCTTGAGATAATGAGGCTCTTCTTTATAGTGTGGCCAAGTTTCCTCTATTTTCTTAAATATCAAACCATCCATAGGCATTTTCATATTGTCATCTCAACTTCTATTGCGCGCATGGTAAAACATAAATTGTACCAAGCTAGTGCACTTGAATAATCATTGCAGACGTGGAATAATGGGAATATACCAAAGAACCTTGAGAGGAACCTTATTTATTATCAGAGCATTCTATTTCAAATTCATGTTGTTTATGATATATAATATGATCATTTGGAAAAGAATGTATTTTTGATACTCCATTCCAATATATTTCATAATGGCAGATAATTCTCGGTATGGGCGAGGTAGAATGTTTGATGGTGGTAACAAACACTCACCTATCAACCTATGACAAAAAATATAATTTTTTTATATAAAGAATATTAATTTGTACATGATTCACCATATGTTAATTATAAGGAAATTACAAGTAAAAAGGATTAAAAAAGATGACATATATGACATACCTTTACATATGTGTGATTGCTACGTTGGATAAACCATTCATAACCTTCAAGTTTAACAACAATTATAAAATGACAAGAAGAGTTGTTTGGGAGGCTTCGTATAGGGGCTCGTATGACTTCTCAAGTATAGGTACATCAAGGTCATCTTCATCATCATCATTAGTTGTGCCAGTACCATCATCTTGATCATCCTGATCAACTATGCTATTATCGTCATCTTCAATTGCGTTATCTGTCACAGGATCATCTTCTTCAATGGGATCATTATCTTCTGCTTTGATATTCACACCTCCATGTTCCCCTAGTTGGAAATCCATATTCTCTAGATTGTCATTGTCCATAAAATGAAACCCATGGTGGGTGACCTATATCAAAATGATGACCTTAAATTAATGATGACCATGATTTCATCATCAATTGATTTCTTATGTATATAAAGTGTAAAAATAATATATTGAAATACATACCAATAGATGAAATTCATTTCCCCCTTCAATGTGACCATGTTGCTTACAATTTTCCTCAGCTATTTTGATTAGATATCTTCGAGTATTTAAGCCATTGCAAATTTTGCAAGGACAATAACATTTTCGATCACCTTTTCTTTTGAAGTTAGACCACAATCTAGAAATTGTCTCCTTATTTTGTTCTGGGTTGATATTGTCAGACATGGTCTTTCTTCACAGGAAAATATTTAGGCTATAATTATACCAAAAAATTGTCTCCTATACTCTGAATTAAGATATTAATGTTGTCATCTATCAAATATAAAAATACTAGCTTTATTGTTTTCATATGCCAAATATAAAAATACTAGCATTAGTAGTATCTTGTATATAGCATTATTAGTAGTTATTAGCCAAATTGTGATAGTTAAACAAATCTCTTCTCAGACAGTCATAAAAATGAACCAAAATAAAGTGTTCCTTGTTCCCTATTCTTTGGGACACACTTAGGATAGTGATTTATTTATCTAGTTGGGCTAATATCCATTGTGTGCAGAGATAATTGAAGATGGGATTTAATTGGTTAAGGACAAGGTGACAAGTTGATGCATGGTAAGGTGATGATAAATAAAACAATGATATTTTGTTGGTACAAACAACGGTATTCATCTTGTTAAGAAATTATTTCCCTTTTCCAAAATGTCATGGGAAATCAAGGCTTGGTTAGTCATGACGATTTCGTTTTTCTTTTCACTAAATGTGGAATAATTTTTGGATTTTCCCCGCTCCTATTGTTGTTGAACTCAGTAAGGCACACAATGATCCTCTTAAATTTGATTAGAAATGTAATACCTATGTGAAATTCCTTTACTTTTGAAAGGTACAAGTTTTGCATTTACTTCATAATGGATATTCCACAAAATGCTCCTACAGAGCTTTGGGCTACACCTTCGAACCTTCTTCTCGAATTCAATTAAAGAATTCAAATTAACTCACAACTAAATCTTCCCCCAAAACTCTCCTACAAAAATACACCTTCAAGATGCCCAATTATTGTGGAAGCCATTGTATGGGAGAAGATGAGGATCTACAAGGACTGTACGAACTGTGGCTGAATAAGAAAGCATTATATCTGTCATTTAGATGTTTCTTTGCATGGTTTTTACATTGTTGTTGATTTGAAAAAGTTCCAAATGTGTTGAAGAAGGTTCTAAAATCAATTTATAAACACTCTTAAATACTTTGAGGACCTTTCCATATTACTTTCTGGTCATACTTCAGCACAATAGTCATAGTTTAGTTCTTTTTCTTATAACTGTTTTGATTTTCTTTTAGAAGGAAGGCATTGCATGGAGTCTTAGGCATGGAATCCATGTAATGATGTCTATCTAACATAGTATTATATCACACTAACCTTTCATAAGAATAAAAGTGAATGACACAGGTGCGCACCAGTGGAATTGCAAAGAAAAATTGAAGAAAGTGCATGGACAGGTATTGCAGTGAGCAATCTGGCCCAACAAGGGGCACATTTTCTGATTTTAAGTGTTAAGATAGGTCATACGAATGGTGAATCCATCACCAATTTGGAGGGAAGGTGTTTGGAAGTCAGAGATTTGAAAAACCCTAGATTTAAGGGTTTATAAGGGGTGATTTGGGGATTTTGGTGTTGTAGAAGCCATAAGTTGAAATTGAGTTGATATTAATTCAATTAGGTTCATTTTAGAATAATTCTTAAATTTGAGGTCTTGGGAATAAAACCATCTTATAGTTTCTTTGTTATTTGGACTCATTTCTATGCATTGGTGAGGGTACAGTCCTAGGACAATACTATTTGGTCCAAAGGAATAGGGGGTAAGCTTGGGATATGTTTTATTACTTCAAAATGGGTGTCTATAAGTGCAAATTACTTATATTTTGTTTGGAAGGATTGGGAGTTATAAGCCATTTAGTGTTGTTGGAGGGTTACAAGTAGGGCAACTACACCTTTGAGGTAGTTTAGAGAGTTGGGTGTATTGGGTGTTGCCTAGAACCATAAAAAACTATTGAATCCACTTGAATCCAGTATAATTATACTATATATATCACCCTTTTCTATGGGAAGGGTGTTTGACCAATTTTGACTCATTGGTGACATATGAGGGCTTGGGGATAGTGCCTAAACCTCTCAAATCTATAGTATTTAGATCTTCATTTGACATCAATAAAAGATAAGCTCTAGGGTATCTTGAACCTCCAATGTAGGATAGATAGATCATGCTTAATGTGTAACTTCTCCCAATATACATGTTTGACCTTGTCACTTTGGTGACAAGAACTTTGATTATAAGAGTTGCAGAACATCAACTATTGACAATTATTAGCAAATGATAATCAGAAGATATATACATTATAAAAGGACAATCATATGGTTTTGAAATGAATAGCTGCAAACAATGATCAATGTTGAGTCACATATAGTACCAACACTTACATCATGATGTAGCTTCCAACAAGCATATTGATGTATATCACATGATCACCATAATAATCAATTATAATATTATTAAGAAGATTAAGTGGATCAATCATCAAAGGATGATCATATGTTATCTCTATCACCACCTAGAAATATTAATTAACAAGTGAAGTAAAAAAACTAATGAATTTCAATTATACCTAATCATGAAAAGGCAACACTTAGTCATTAAATTTGTTCATTAAGAGATGTGATTAAGGAAGGTTAATCAATCATTACACAAAGGGGGGCAACAAGGAGATATTTCTCATCATAAATATTGATATATAATGAGGATTGAATTCTTCCAAATGGACACAGACACACATTAAATTTTAAAAGATAATCCTAGAAGAAGATAATTTGTACCTCAATGCAAGCAATTCTTCTACCACCAATAGGAAACCCAAATTGCAAAGTAATTTAAACAAACAGGTTAAGCTTCTTTTATGGCGATTCAATAAATAATTCAATGATTCAAAAAGAATATATAAATTTTTTATTGTGAACCTTGTATTTTAATGGCTATAAATAATGATAAGAGAATATTGTAAATGATTTCTTTTTGATAAAAAATAGAGTAAGAATCGGTCCACATTCATGAACATAGTTTTTACCTCAATCTAGGTAGTTCTTCTATCAGTAGTGGGAAACACAACTTGCAAAGCAACATCCAATAAGAAAGTTAAGCTTATTTAATGGTGATGCAATAAATCAATTAATGATTCAGCAAGAACATATAAATCCTTTATTGTGAACTTCATATTGTAATGACTATAAATAAATTGATATTTACTAGTCTTGTGAAACAAGTAGTACAAGATAATTTAATTGCAGCTTTGTCTATGAAAGCTATTGAAAACTATACCTTGAAAATTCAAGAAAGTATATTAAGAAAAACACATGTTCCTACTGAAACTGATCGCATTTCTAAGTATTATATATTACTTTCTGAAATAGAATATTTTTCATCAACAAAACTGGTAGAGATTAAAAAGCAAGAAATATTGAGTTACGAAAGCTGAAATTCTCGACAAAGCTATTTTAATTCATTATTTTATCTGATTAACATGGTATTATCCATATCTTATAATGTTCTTCCAATAAGACATTGTAGAATTTAATTTCAAAAGGTTGAACCTGAATGTATGTGTTCTAATTATGTAATGGAAACTACGAGTTATTACCAATGCTAAAGATAATACTCGTTACAAATGCAATAAGGTCTCTTTTAGCTTTCAACCATGAGTTATTAACTTCTTTAATTCCAAAAAAGTGAAAATTTCATGTACTTCTAATTTCTTAGACTTGTACAGGTAGTAGTCTAGTTGTGTCAAAAGGAAATTTGGTAACATATTTTGCATCTATCTCTATTGTTGCTTGAGGTGACCTAATAAGATCATGAAAAGTAGGGATTCTTGATGCACTGAAAATAAAAGCTACAAGGGAGATTACAGTGTGTACCATAGAAATATAATATATCTTGTAGGAGATTTAAAATTCTCTGGGGGACACGTCATTTTAGGTGCCTACATTATTTTCTTACTTTTTCTTTGGTCTGTACATAAATGTTTTATGTTGCAGAAGTGTCACAATATTGTGGACAGAACCAGGATGCTACTGTTGGAAATGAGATGAGTAATTGAGAGGGGAGGGGTGAATCAGATACTATAAAAACAAATCCAAGTCCCTTAGATGTCTTAAAAAATTTTATCACTGTTGCAGCTCT
>MU227639.1:327747-345194 GCA_018584345.1 Thuja plicata | reverse complement strand
ACATATATATATATATATATATATATATATATATATATATATATATATATATATATATATCCAATGAAGTTGTAATGTACTTGTTTGTACTGATTCATATGTAGTAACCTCTGAATATCTTCATCATCATGTTAAATATGTTCTGTAGCTCGGTTGACGAACCACTAAACTATGTTTTGGTGAGCCTCAGTTAGGGGAATCACCCCTAGCTTTCCTCTAAGATACAAAATGCATCCTTAGGTAATATTTTTTTGAATATGTCTGTAATTTGTTCTTTAGTATTCACATATTCCAATATTACTTCCTTGTCCTGAACCAATTCTCTCAATAAATGATACTTTATTGCAATATGTTTAGTCTTAGTATGCATCACATGGTTCTTTGAAATGTTAATTGCAATGGTGTTGTCATAGTAGATAATAACTAGTTCTTTGATTTCCTCCTTCATATATGACAACAACTATTTGAACCATATGATATTTGAAATTTTTTTGGCTACAGCAACATACTCTGCCTCTACGGTAGAATGAGAAATGCAATTTTGTTTCTTGCTTGTCCAGGAGACTAATCTCTTTCCAAGAAATAAATCTCCACCACTTGTGCTCTTTCTATCATCAACACTTCTAGCCCAATCAACATCAGTAAAATTCTTCAAATCAAAGTTTCCTCCTTTCTTATACCACAATCCACACTCTTCAGTATCCATAAGATATCTCAGAATCCTTTTGATAGCCATCAAATGATTCTCTCTAGGATTAGCTGAAAACCTTGCAACAATACCAACTGCTGATGCAATATCAGGTCTAGTGTGAACAACATATTGAAGTTTACCAATCACAGATCTATAGGTAGTCTGGTTTACTTCCTTTGAATCATCAGCCTTAGACAACTTATGTCTAGTAGGCATGGGTGTTCCAACTCAACTAGAATCTTCCATCCTAAATTTATTCAATATCTCTTTGATTTATTAGACTGTGTAATGTAGATACCATCGTTCATCTAATAAGCTTGTAAACCAATAAAGAATTTTATTTCACCAAACATAGACATCTCAAATTTTTTACTCATAGCTTCAGAGAATGCTTTGCATAAATCATCATATCCAGTAAAAAATATATCATCAACAAATATTTCTGCTAATAGTATCTTGTTCTAAGGTCCTTCATTGATATACAAGCTACTATCATCATTAGTTCTCTGGATCCAATACTTATCAAGTAACCATCCAATCTTTCATACCAGGATCTAGGAGCTTGTTTCAATCCATACAATACTTTGTGCAGTTTGCAAACCATATTGTTTTTGGTAGGATCTACACAACCTTCATGTTTCTCAACATAGACTTCCTCTTCAAGAATTCCATTCAAGAATGCAGATTTTAAATCCATTTGATATACCTTGTATCCTTTGTGTGCAGCATATGCTAGAATAGTTCTGAATCCTTCAAGTCTTGCACCAGGAGCAAAAGTTTCTCCATAATTAATACCCTCTTCTTAAGTATATCCTTTACATACTAATCTTGCCTTGTTTCTGGAAACTTCTCCTTTTTCATTCATCTTGTTTCTGAAAACCCACTTAGTACCAATCACATTTTTATCTTTTGGTTTAGGTAAAAGAGTCCAATTTTTTTTCTTTTCTATCCAATCGATCTTTTCATTCATTGCCTCAATCCAAATTTCATCATTCAATGCATCTTTAATAGTTCTTGGTTCAATTTCACTAATCAAACATGTACCTTTGATTTTGTTCCTTGTAATTACACCTTCTATCTGATCTCCAATTATTTGTTCAGGTGCATGATGCCTTATAAAATATTTTGCAAGTAGAGGATCCTTCCTTCTTGATTATGGGCTTGTTCCACTTGGTTCACCATGCTCAAAATTTCTATTCTGTTCTATTGTCTGATACTCAGGTTCCACTGTCTAAGAATTGGGCACCTCTATCTGAGACTTGGGTGCCTCTGTCTGCGACTCAGTTCCCTCTGTCTGTGACTTGGTTTCCTCTATCTGTGACTCGGTTTCCTCTACTAGCAGCTCGGGTTGCATAGGCTATAGCTTAGGTTGAACTATTTGAGATTATGTGAATGAATTCAATGGTCGATAGGGATGCTATCCAATCACCATTTCTTGTGTCTTAGGTATAGTATCAGGTTCATAATACACAAAAATTTTTTAGTCCTCAGGCTCTTTACTGCTCTATTCTTCATTTCTCTCTACAAACTCAACAATATTTACATGCACACTTTCTATGACTTTATGAGTAGTAAGATTCAAACATTTATATGCTTTGCTTTTGCAGGAGTAGCCTAGGAATATACCTTCATCACCTTTTACATCAAATTTTTCATTTCTTGCTTCCTTCAAGATGTAACATTTACTTCCAAATACTTTGAAATAACGAACATTAGGTTTATAGCCATAACATAATTCAAAAGTTGTCTTCTCAGTACCTTTCTTCAGTTGAAATCGGTTCAAGGTGTAAATTGTAGTGCTGATGGATTCCTTCCAGTATTTGGTAGCAACATTCTTTTCAATCATCAAGGTTCTTGCACAATCCATAGTGGATATGTTCCTTCTTTCTGCTATACCATTCTGTTGTGGTGTACCTGGAGAAGGTACTTTTCTCTTGATTCCCCTTTTATTGCAGAATTCATTGAATTCATTAGAGATGAATTCACCTCCTCTGTCAGATCTAAACCTTTTAAGTTTCTTTCCTGTTTCTTTTTCAACTCTGGCAAGGTACCACTTGAACTCATGAAAAGCTTCTAATTTTTCTTTGAGAAACATAACAGTCATCATTCTGGAATGGTAATCAAAAAATATAATGAAATACTTCTCACCTTTGTAATTTGTTGTTACAATTGGTCCACATAAATCAATATGTACTAATTCCAAGACTTCTTTTGTAATGTAATTCTTTCTCTTGAAACTAGTCTTGCCCATTTTTCCAATTTGACATTGTTTGCATATTGCTAATTCATGTTTCTTCATAATATGAATACCTCTTACTCTTTTGTTCTTGCTTATGTTGACCAGGTTATCAAAGTTCATATGACATAACGTTTTATACCATAACCAACTTTCTTCTACTTGTGTAATAAAACATGAACTTTCATTGAGATCAAGATAAAATAGATTACCTTTTGTTTTCCTACCAGTTCCAACTAGGTTTCCCTTACCATCCAGGAGCTTGGCCTTACCAGTCATGAATTCTACCTCGAAACCAATGTTATTTAGTTGTGCCACACTTAGTAGATTACACCTTAGTAATTCAACCCAATATGTATTATCACATTTAATTCCTTCTTTTAAAGCAATACAACCTTTACCTTTTACATAGCAGGGTTCATCATTCCCAAAACTGACATTCCCACCATCATAGTGCTCAAGATGTTCAAATTTGGTTTTATCACTAGTCATGTGGTGAGAACAACCACTATCAATTATCCAAGTGTCGTTCTTGCTAATATGAGAGTATAGTGCAGTCTTTTCATTATCTTCATTATCTGATTCATCCTTAATAGCAATATAAACCATCTCATCTTCATCTTCATCACTATCAAAGTCTTTAGCAATATAACAAGATTTCTTATCTTTGTCCTTGTAACTTTTGTAGATTTTAAAATGTTTCTTGCCTTTTTACTTGTTGAAATTTCTCTCACCTTTGTCTTCCTTTTTTGGACACTTAGCAGCAATGTGACCAACCTCATCACATGTAAATCAAATCAATGGTATTCTTCCTTTGTACTATCCTTTTCCTTTTGTAGCTCTCCTTGCAAGTAACACTTCAATGATTTCCAAATCTTCATCATCAAATTCATCATCACTATCACTGTTAATCCATTTTCCTTTCATCTTTCCAAGGTTTAATTTAGCTTTGAATGCAGACTCAAGATTGCTAGGATTAGGAGAATAATTGTCAAAGTTATCTAACTCAAAAGCTGTAAGTCTTCCAACCAATCCATCTAGAGTTACATCATTACTACATCTCATATCTTGAATAGCTAAAACTCCAATTGCATAGATGGGAAGTAAAGTTCTCAATACCTTACTAACCATTGTTGTGCCTTCAATCACTCCACCAGTAGCTCTGATGGCAGTGACACTTTTCTTTATTCTTTCACTATATTTTGTAATTTCTTCTCCTTCTTTCATTTTCATTTGATCAAATTGACATCTGAGACTCTCTACTTTGGCTCTCTTTACATTGACATATCCTCCATGAATATCATGTAGTTTGTTACACATATCAAAGGCAGTAGGACAATCCTTGACTTCATCAAATTTGGAATAGCTAAGTGCAGAGGCTATATTAATCATCATTATGCTATGATGCTTCATGTCTAATATCTGATCCATATTCAAAGGTCTCAGTGGTTCCGCATACCTATGGTCCAAGAATTGCAAACCAGTATTTCCAATAGTAGATAGATGTAGCCTCATCAAATCTTGCCATGCAAAAAATTGTCTGTGTTAAGCTTGGGGATCTCCCTTCTGTAAGACATCTTTGATCTTTAGCTTAGGCCTTAAAACCTTCCATGTAAGCACTTCGTGCTCTCATACCAATTGTTGGAAATGAGATGAGTAACTAAGAGGGGAGGGGTGAATCAGTTACTACAAAAACAAATCCAAGTCCCTTAGATGTCTTAAAAAAATTTATTACTGTTGCAGCTCTGTGTGTTCTATCCTCAATCAGAATCTCATCTGATTTTTCCTTCACTCTTCATGTCATAAACACATATCTTGCTTTCTTAGTTCTTCATACTCAATCCAAAATTGACCTTATATATATGATAGGCCTTGTCAAGTGGGTTTGAATAACCTTCCAAATAAATAATAAAACTCATGTCTATCGACTGCATATAACCATTTAAACATAAAATTTAAACTGCTATTAGTCAGTTGACACTGAATGCTTAACTCAGTCAACACTGAAATCCTTTAATGCCTGACTAACACTATAATGCCTGGGTGAACTTGGTTAGAACTAAAAATCTCTTTGGTCTTCAATGCCTGAGAGAGCTTGTCATACACTATATGTGCTCGGATGGGATTAGACATTTATGTAAATATCACTATACTTGTGTAAACATCAATGACAATACACAATTGCATAATTGTCATCAACAACTACATGTTATCTATCTAGAAGCTCATTATCACATTCATCTTCATAATTTTGAGGCCATTCATATGGTTTTTCATAATACCTTATGAATTTGCAAAAACATATTTGATAAAATACTATGTGCATCTGAAAGGTTTATTTTAAATTTAGAAAGAATCTATTCTCTTATTTCTTGATTTATATTACCATTCTCTCATCTCTTGGACTGGTTGGCACTCACTGTTCAAGTCATTTTGGTACATTTGGTGTAAAAATGCATCAATTATCTTGCCAGTTACTTGGATCTATGCCTTAGGATTGTCATGCCCAAAAGTTGGGCAAAAACACATAATCAAAATTTTTAAAAACTCAATAAAAGGAATGGTTATGCTACCTCAAAGGTATAACAAGTGAACACAAAATGGTGCAAAGGTGAAACAACATCCAGAAAGGTCAAACTAAGTAGGATAGCTATAAGTAATATCCTACAGGGATCCCTAAACTGGATACTTTGATCTGCATGCAAATTGAGATAGTTGACCAAAAGTCAACTATACCCTGAAATACGTGAAAGGAAGATACTAGGGCTTGCTAAGCCATTAGGAAGGCTAAGGTGCACAAATTGAGATAGTTGACCAAAAAGTCAACCATCTCTGAAAAGCATGAAACTGGAAACCTAGGGTCTAGAGACTACAGGGAACACCTGATTCAAATATTGAGATGAATGATGAAAGGTTGACCACAGTTGACAAAAAGTCAACCATGCACGAAAAATGTCAACAAGAAATGAAATCATCTATAAAATAGTAAATTGACACCACAAGGGATGGGTTTAAACCACACATCGATAAAAGATATCAAATAGTTAATTTAAAAATAAATAAACTATTTAATTAAATAACTATCATTTTAAGCCTTATATTAATCTATTTATTTGCAAAATTCCAACATCTTGGATTTTAAAGCTTATACTTTAATTTCACTAATTTATGGAAGATTTACTAATCTAAAAACTAACCTTTGAACATCATTAATCTATTATAAAGAAATATAATTAAGAAACCCTATCTCATCCCACGAAATTTAATCTAATAAATATTCATTTTAATCACATTCTATTATAAATGAAACTTAACATGAATAATGAAAATAATTAAAAAGAAATCTTAATTAACATGATATTTATACAACTAACTCTAATTTTAATTAATTTCATGAGCCAAACAAATAAAAAAATCTAATCTTGTTACAAAATCCAATCTATTTGTGATCTATTAATTTAGAACTATATCTATCTAAAAATCAAAATAAAAAAAAACATATTTAAATTACAACTAAATGATCTTAAATAAAATAAAACATTTATAAACATAAATCGAATCATATCTATTTTAGAATTGATTTTCAAAAAATCAAATATCCTAAATCTATCAAAAAGGAAATCAAACCTTATATTATTAATTTATTACAATGCCTACTCACCGAAATTAAATGTAAACCTAAAAACATTTGAAATTTAAACCTGAATAATCATCACATTATCCGTAGAGGGAAGTGTCGGCTCTGAGCTTGCTACGCAGGGGGGTTGAGTCTGTTCATGTCGCTGAGCGGTTCAAACGGAGGAGGTAGGAGAGGCAGTGGTGGTCGCAGGTGGCGGCACCACTGACCTAAAGGGAAGTCGATCGTGCATGGTGAGGGGAGCAATGTGCGATGGCAGTGGCGGATTGCAGTGGTGGTGGCGGACTTCAGCGGGATCATGTGGAGTGGAGGGTAAGGTGGAGAGGGGAAAAGGGGAAGGGCGGCGGTGACAGTGGTGGAGCTGCCCCACTATGCATAGCCTAGTGGGCAGCCCACAAGCCGCGTGACTCCATCCATAAACCAGACCGCGGGTTGGGAAGGGCTTCGGCCCTCCCACCCAATTTACATTTTTTTTTTGCATAAGTTATTAAAACTAACATTTATTAAAACATTTTCCCCCTTTCCTTCTTTTTAAAAATTTATATATACCAAAATTTATAATATAAATGTATTTAATACTTTAAACCAAGGTAGTAATAAAAAAAATAATATAAAATGACTGGTGAACTATTAAATGTCTGTACCCAAACATGGGGTATTTAGACATGTTTTTTTAAAAATATTTTTGCATCAATAGATTCTATATTTTAGGCTCTAAATACTGGTGGAATAAAATATTAAACTTAAACACTTTTATTTTTATTTTCTTAAAAATTTCCAGAATTTCCTAAGGTAAAAAATATATATATATTTTACTCTCAAGGATACTGAAATCCAAATAAATTAAATTCAACTCCCCATTAATTTTAATATGAGGAATTAATATTTAACAATCCACCATAACATTAGGTGTCAAAAGTAGATTAAATTTGTGCAATAAGAAAATTATTGTCCTTTCTTATAATTCAACAAGGATCCTTACAAATAATGGAAACTAGGAATAAAACCATTATTGATAAATATACTTCCTATTTTTTTTCAAGAACATAAAAATGAAACGTGTAATAAAGATACTTAAAAACATGTTTACTCTTGAAAACCAAATATTGATCACATAAAATTTTCCCATTCATAAGAAATGATGAATTCACCTGAATACCTCACTTAATAAGTATATAAAAACATTATGATTACATTTCCTTGGAAAAACTTCATCCACATAAGATCACAATGGTAGTTTCAAAACATAAGTTACAATGAAGGTTCTCCCTTGCACTATCAAACTTGAAACGGAGATGTTCTCCAACTCCTAGGTCCAGCTGAAGACCTGTATCAATGAGGTTGACCATGGAGGCTCACCTTCCAACCTAGGCCTTTACAAGGTCACCCTTAAGCTTGGGGATCTGATATGGAATGGGATACAAACAAGCATACAAAAAACAACTAACAATCAAAACATACTCATAGAAAACACATAAACAAGAAAACTTCCCATACAAGGTTGAACAAAAGGATAGGTCTCCAAGAGACCTTCCTTACATAGGGGTAGTGGTAGACCTCACTATAGGAGAAAGACAAGTATCAGTAATGTAAAACACAAGCCACACATGTTCCTGATATGACCATCTACACAAGATGCAGTCATGAGATAACCTCCTTATGCCCCCCAGGTGCCCTTTGGCCCTTCTTGGCATCATGGGTATCATGGTACCCCATGTTTTTCCCTCCACACATGGGAAAATCTACACTAAAATGAATCATTTCCTACTACCCCTTCAAGGTTACTCTGCCCTCCCAAGGGTGAGTGTGCCTTGAAGATACCCATCTAAAATTCAACAAAAAATAAAATACCATAAAAACAAAACAATAAAATTTAAACTTTGAAAATAACTCCAAAAACACATAGGACTCCATTAATGGAGTTTCAAGCTCAAGAACACACATGAGAAAAAATAAATTTACTTCTAAGAGATCCAACCTTAATCCAAAGCTAAGGTGGGCTGAACTTTGATGATGAGGTATCCTTCCTATCCTTCTTCTCCAAAAGCTCCTTCAATTCTGAATTTGTCTCTAAGAGTAGAGAGTGGGTGAACAATCAACTCATCCTAAATCCTTCCCTAAATAGGAAAACCTCCAAGGCTAACCAAAGGAGTCAAGACCCTAACCATCCCTAACTACCCACTTTCCTAAACTCTCCATGGGTGGAGTCAAATGCAACTTGGGGAGAAAAGAGAGGTTAACCAAGGTTACACTCTTCAAAATTAGCTCAAGTCTGAAAATGACACTTAAGGGAAGCAATAAATGAGTTTAGAAGCTTATTAATGACTGAAAATGACCCCTAACTCCTAGGGTACCAAGTTGGGTAGCAAAAATTGACCCTTTTACGCTCTGGAAGTCTAAAAGACCCTCCTAAACTACCCCTAAAGTTAACCCACGGATTTCTAAGTCAAGTTGACTATCTAGAAACTTCTAACCTTTGGGTATGCTTAGGTACTACATATAGGTAACCTTAGTTAACCCTATACTTAACCATGGTTCCCTTTACTAGCCATGTCAACATAAAATTGCAATAATTACCAAATTTAGCACATTAAATTAAAACAAATGACATGACTCATTCACATTAACATTTAATAATCTAATTACACAAATGCAAACCACATTTACGAATAAACCACATAAACAACAAGGTCCATGTTTCTTTATATAAACAGGACCTTGGAAAGCATAGAAATTTACATAGGTTCCAATACTGGGTCCCTAGTTTAGATCCATGGTCAACTTTTCCAGCACACTCATTGCACACATCAGTAGGTTCAAAACAACATGATATGAAAGCATAACATGACATCAATAATATAGATGTATATAAACCACATCTACATTAAAACTGAAATAACATAGCATTAGTTTCCTAAACCAAATTCATCATATTACATTCATATAGTTAAACCCAATTAAGACATCATCATAACTGAAACTGAATCAAAACATAAATCATCTTAAGTGTACCCTGATTACATAATTAGGTATTGAATACATAAATTAGGATTCAAAAGATCCTTAAACACATAAAAGTCTCCAATAGTCAAAATATGTCAAAGCATAAACTACTGAAAGCATGAATAAAAACATTAAGTCTGCTCTGTAGTCTTATTTTTACCATCCTTTACAATATGTTACAAACTGCTATCTATAGACAACACTAGTCATCTTGGAATCCTTAAAGATCAAGGATGCAACAAGCTTCGGATGACTAGGCTAGAAGACAAAATTTAAGAATACAATAGGACAAAATAGCAAGTGGATAAGAAAACCACTTCTTTTACAATATACTCTAACTGATCCTTTGTCCTATGGTTGCATTGTGATTGTAATTGCCTTGTATTTGCGGGGAGATAGCCATGTGGAAACTGTTGCCTCTGATGTTGATGATGTATGATATCCATTCTTAACTGCATCAACTGTTGTGTTGGGCCTCCTCATCCACCTACATCTGGACACCTTCATTTGGATTATCAATTGGGTACCTGTCCTTCCAAGAAGAGTACACCTCATTGCTTGGCCAATTGAAACCAAGGATTTCATCCTTCTTACTAATGACCTCACCCCAGCTGGCACTTGCTTTCTTAACTTCTTCTTTCCAGAAATCAAAAAATTCCCTGGCTTTATTAATGATATTTATGGTTTGGACAAATAAAATTGTGCCCTCCAAGATGATGATACTATGTGTCCAGGCATTTATTGCTTCTTTTATTTGTCTCAACCATAGTGCCTCATTCTTTAAATCACCATCTTTCTTGAACATGTTGGGGTAAATTTCATAACTATCCTTAGAAAACTCTCTTCTCAAAGTTTCCACTTTCCTGATGAGGGTATTTCTTTTGATGTCCAAGTCTTCCATTAACTTTAGACACTTGTGAGTTCTGGTCAAAACAATATCAATATTGTTCTCCCTTTTGGACATGGAATAAAAATATTTTACCTTAGATGCTTTTCCTTTCCAAGTGTCCATAACCAAACCCCATTGATCTTTATCTGCATCATATTCATTAATAATGTTAAAAACTCTTTTTCCTAATGAATAAAGATCATCCTGATTTACTTCCTTAGCACATCTTAAAAGGATAGAGTATAATTTGTCAGTGTGCCTCTGTTTTACCCATTCCTCAGCTTCCTTGTAGGCTGAAGATTATTCAAGATCCTTTCTAGTAGTTTCTTCCAGCCTTTCCCTCTCAGCTAATAATTTGTCTCTTTCCATTTCAACTTCTGTTAGAGTAGCAGGGCTTGAGGGCATGGGAGAAGGAGGGTAAGTGATATATGGGTTAGATGATGAAGGCTATTGAGGTTCCTATGTAATCATCTTCTGAGGCATTTGTTGCAATGTTTGCCTCCCCTCTAGAAATACTATTCTATCATCCTTCTGCAGGGATTTAACCCTTTCATCATTGTATGCCTTTAAGAAAAATTCATATTTCTATTTCAAGTTGCTATAAGAAACTTTCTCCTTTTCAGCTACCTTCAAACTTTGATTGGAAGTTTGAAGAGCAAGGTTAGCTGCCTCAATACCAAAGGTATCAGAAACTCTTTTCACAATGAGGCTGCCTATGTACTCAGATTGGTCATTTTCATTCAATCTTATTTTGTTCTTCTTCTAGGGCTACATGATCTTCACTAAACTGGGCACCAATTGATGTCCCAATAGTGCTCAATGGTTTTTCCTCCTTTCTAAAAGCATCAAAAACTATTGCATCAGCCAAATCCCATTGGGGTAGGATAAGGACTCGCTGCTTCTTTACCAACTCCCTGCCCTCTTCAGGAGTGATCTTGTCAAATTTGGTCATTAATTCCCATTTGAATTCCTTTTCAATATCAGACTTGAGCTGATTTGGTTGGGCTTCCTGTAATTTCTGGAATTTGTCCTTGTACTCATCAATGTGAGTTCTCCATAAAAATTGAACAAAGGCCCTAACCTTGACAAATTTATCATCTGACCAGCACTCCTCACTGGCCTATTTTTTTATAGGGTCCAACTCTTTGCCTGTAAATTCTGCCACTTTGAGATCAAAAATTGTATGCCTAGGTGCCTCTGGCACCCCTTCTTGTAGTTCTTGAGCAGTGACAAAAACTTGGCAAGTGTTCCCCATTTGAACCATTTGTTCAACAACTGCTTGGTCATCCATTTGTAAAGGGGACTAGGAGGGAGAGTATAACACACTCTCTTGCTCTTTTCCCTCCACCTTTTGTTTCTTGGGAGAGGGCATCTACTGGGCACTAGCATCTGCTTTCCTTTTTCCTTTCTGATCAGAAGATTTATCAATCTTGGGCATGATAGTACTGTACCCCCTCCTTTTGTGTACCTCATAATTCTAAGGTGGAATTATCCTTCCTTGTGAAAGTTTGCTTAAGATGGCATGAGCCTTTTCTGGCTCAGCCTCCATTATTCTTTGTTTCTTCTTACTGAGGGTCTGCATGATGCCCTTGAATAATGTCATCAGGGACTCAATCTTCTTGGCCCAAGGTAAAAATTCCTTCAAAGGATCATAAGACTTATCAAAATTGTTCAGAAAGTCCAAAGACTTCTTGTACACTAGCCATTTCTCTTTCCTAACCTCCTATTCACTAAGATCAAATTTTT
Organism: Thuja plicata; assembly: GCA_018584345.1. NCBI lineage: Eukaryota > Viridiplantae > Streptophyta > Pinopsida > Cupressales > Cupressaceae > Thuja > Thuja plicata. Next base: position 332,992 of record MU227639.1, on the reverse strand, counting down.
TTTTAATAATATCCTCAAGGAAATTAAACTGGTTCTCTAATGTCAAGCACTTGGTTCTCTTTCTGAACATGCCCATTATGAAATATGCATTATCTGCAGATTTGGATATAGAGTTTGCTAGCTAATAGGGCTCGAAATACTTATCAAACTATGCCCACCAATAAACCCTTATCACTGTAGAAACATGTTATAAAAGCAAATCTCCCCAATTGTGGGCAATCTTCAACTCTAGGGAAAATTCCATAGGTCTCAATAACCTCATCATATTAGTATGGATCCTGGCATTCTGTTTGCACAATAATGACTTAAGCCTAGTGGCAAAAACTCTATCAAAGTATACATAACTGGCTTCTTTTCTATCCCATGATAGATCAACACTCCACATTTGAATAGGCAAATCCTAATCACCTTGGAACATGGTCAGGTCCATCTCTTCCTCAAAGAAGTCAACATTATTGAAAAAAAATATGTGCATCATAAGGGAATACCATCCCATTGGCTTAAGTATGTTACTATCTTGGATACTTTCCAAACCCTCATGCATCTATTGGGCAATGTAAAAGGCATAGTCAAAAACCACTGATAGGTGGGGATGTAGGATTTTAACCACCATGAGCATTATATGGACAAACATTGTTGTCTCTTCATCTTCTCCTAGGACTTGGGATAGGGAACTATACATTTTCTTTGCCTTACCATTGAAATAATCCAGCTTTAAAGGCTCTGGTGTGTTAGGCCCTACTACAATCAGATCCCCTATCTTGTTAAAATATCCTCTTAAGCCCTCATTTCTATAGTATTCCCTCTAGGTCTGGTACACTTCCTTAAAATAATCAAATTCAATATCATCCATTTGTACTGAAGTATCACTCAACTTGAAAATTCTTTTGATTTCATCAGCTATGACAGTCAACAACATGTTCCCCTGTGTATCCCTAACAACCCTGGATACCTTATCATAAGTGTTGGCTATCAGGGTAAACAAATCTGTATCCATAAACACCTCGGGTACTATCAACTTTCCCACATCTAAGTCCTATATGTTACAATCTGGGGTAGGGGTGTTCCTCTGGCTATAGGTAGTTATGAACAAAGTTAGACCATTCAGACTAGTTTTAACATCTTTAGCCCATTTACCCAAGTCATATAAACCCTCTCCCACTCTGAAGCGGGGATGTGTCGGGACTATTCTTTTGATTTGGGTTGCATCACTCGTGGATCCTTTTAATTTCTGCAGGAGGTCTCCCTAACATTTCTTTTCTGATAATCTACCTCTCCTGAAAGTTCAATCCTAGGGGCCATTATGAACCTAATTCTTTTTTTCTGAGGTGAAATTATGATTTTGAAACAATAATTCTGAAAGCCTTTTCAATTGCAAATCTTACTAGAAACCTTAATCTCATTGTATTTAGAGATGACTTACCCGTTCTCCAATTCGGTCGCGAGGAGCTAAATATCTCTGCAATTCCATTTCTTTGCTTGGATAATTTTGGTGAGTTATTGTGACTTCAAGCTGAAATAATGAATTAAATTGCTTCAGTCAAATCAATCTTTCACATTCAATGGAACTAAGATGGCCACATGTTCTGCAATCAATTTGCCTGCTTCAAATTCATGGCTTAACAACTCACTGAAACTCATTTTGGTAACTTTGAATTTGAGCCGTAGATTTCAAGTAACATCTCCTTCATCAGACGACCCTCTTCTTTTTATGGAAATAACTGTTCACTTGGGACACATGTCAGCATGACTTAATTACTTATATGATAGATGTCATGCTTCTTCTCCTTAAGAAATTAATTCCACCGTCTGATTTATCCTAACCTGTCTAGAAGTTATCTCACTTAGAGTTTACTGACTGTGGCTACAATGTCATCACCTAGGACACACGTCATCATGGCTTAATCTCTTATCCATTAGATGTCGAGAACTTTATCTTCAGATGATTAAACTGATCATTGATCTTTTTTGTAGGTGTTGATCCTTTAATTATACATTTACAACCTCAGCCAAACCCACTAGGACACATGGCGTCACGGCTTAATGGCTTAGATGATAGATATCGATTACTTTCCTTTTAAGCCATTAAGTGAGCCGTTATATCTTTTCAAACTTCTCCAAACTTTATCCTATAGTCAGATTCACCTTTAGTGGAGAATACATCATCACATGTGCCATGAGTTAGCACTACTTAATGTCTTAGATACTAGATCTCGATTACTTTTGAGATAAGCCATTAAGCTGACTACTGGATCAAAAACAAGTTATATGTGTTTTACTCCTTGCCATTTCAGAACGCCTGGGTCCACCAACTGCCACATGTCTTCACCATTTAATCGCTTAACAGATCAATCTCATGCATCTTTCAATTAAGCGATTACGCCAACCATTAGATATTTATGAACTTTAATCACCTTTATGCTTCCCGTGATAGGACCCACATTACTTCCCTTGACACACGTTAACACGACTTAATCGCTTATCCATTAGATGGTGTGCACTTTGACTTTAAGTGATTAAGTCTACTGTCAATTTTTTATGACCTGCCCACTATTTAGTTGAGAAATTTTATGACCATCGGACCCACCATCTACATGTGGCGTCATGGCTTAATGACTTACCTTATAGATCTTGAGCAGTTTGGGATTAAGCCATTAAGTGGTCCGTCTGATTAAAACACACTTGCTCAATATATAATGAATCTTATTAAACTCTCAGTGGACTTTGGATTAAAGGAATAATGTAAGACCACGGTGTTAGGATTGACAACTTTAATAAACATGACCACTTAAAATGAACCCATTAGAGACATGACTTAAGTGAAAAAGGTAACATGAAATTAGAAAGAATTTCAACGCTTAGGGTTTTATGACTGAAATTACACTAGGAGACATGAAACAAGGGTTTCTCAGCATTTCCAACTAGGTTGAGGGCTTAGAAGAAAATTTGCAGAGGCATAAGAACAATTTTGACCATGATTTTAAACCTTTGGATAACATGAATGATAGGAGACTTCAAAATTTTACTTGGCATAATCCGAACAAGAAATAGTACCAACAGTGGCTCTCTTTGAGGATGATTAGACACCAGGCTATAGCAAGAACCACAGATCTCTACGGAGGCAGTCCACAAACTAGACTAACCTATTGCTATAAACAAACACACAATAGAAAACAAACACACCTGTACATATAATACATACTACTGTGCATGGAAAAGAAGAACTAGTTGAAGAAGTTTTTCAGAAACTGTCCATGCATTGGCAATTCCTGTTCTTCTTCATCTATATTCTTGAGGAAATAAGAATCTTTTCCTAAAATCTGAGTTATGACAAAAGGCCCCATCCATAATGAATCAAACTTTTTGTGCTTGCCTATGTCTTCAGCCCTGGTATTTCATTGTAATACAAAATCACCAGGCTGAAACTTTCTTTCATCTGCCCATCTGTCAAAAAGATACTTCATTTTTTGTTGTAATTTGATATTTTCTCTTTGGCTTTCTCTCCTAATTTCATCCAATTCTACCAACTAATCCATTCTTTCTTCCATAGGTTCAGAAAATTCCATCTCTTCATCTTGGATAAACTTATAGATTGGGAGAAGATTATTGATAGGCATTTTTGATTGAGTACCATAGACCAGCTTAAAAGGAGATTTTCCAATGGCCTTATTGACAGTGATCCTATCAGCCCAAAGGGAAAGTTTCAATTTTACATGCCAAGCTCTTTTATTGCCTTCCAAGGTCTTTTTCAAAAATTGTAAGATGCTTCTGTTACTAGATTTTGCCTGACCATTGGTTTGAGGATGGTATGGGGAAGAATAGGACATAACAATTCCCATATTGGTACAAAAATTAGTGAATTCTTTTGACCTGAAACACATAGCATTATCCATTACCAATTTGAGGGGAACGCCAAATCTTTTAATCACATTATCCATCAGAAAATCAATGACCATAGTACTTGTTGCTCTTTTAGTTGGAACTACTTCTACCCATTTTGTAAAATAGTCAGTTACCAATAGAATCCAGCTATGGCCTCCACTTGATTTCTCAACGAATTCTCCTATAAATTCCATTCCCCACATAGGAAAGGGGGCCTCTGCTACTACAGGGTTCAACAATAAAGCTCCTGAATATTTCATCTTACTTGAAAATCTTTGGCATGGATCACATTTCTTGACCATATTGTAATCATCTTGGAACAAACAAGGCCAATAGTATGCATGTATCAAAATTTTATGAGCTGTTGACCTAGCAGAATAGTGCCCTCCACACATTCCAGCATGCAGTTCCTTCAACATCTTCTCTGATTGACCTTTGTCAAGACATAATAGCAGGATCCCATCTCTATTTTTCCAAAACAAGTCTCCATGCAACAAAACATATTTCTGAGCTTGCAGTCTCAAACTCCTCCTTTGGTTGTCATTTAGGTTATCTGGACATTTAGCATTCTTTAGAAGATATACAATATTTGCATACCAAGGTTGCATTTCAATACTTGTCAAGCAATTCTCATTTGCATCAACACTGTTAACTTGGACTAAATCCAAATTTTCTTCTATCATCAACTTTGCCAACCCTAGTCCCCTCACCAACTTAGTGATTTGGATGTCTAGATCAAACTCTTGAATTTTTTTTATCCATTTAGATCTTTTTCTTGTTACTTCATTCTAGACAAAAATGTCCTTGGCGGCAGCATGAGGAACATAAGAATTCACATTTGCACATACCAAGTAGGTGTTGGAAAGTGACAATGCAAGAAATTTTTATTTTGTGATTGTTGTCAAACCTTAACTAGTAAGACTATTGTTATCTATATGAGTACCATATCTATTGTTGATGAAGAAGATTTAACAAGAAGACCAAGTGAATGGTTCAGTTAAGGAAAATAAAAGGGTACTTGATCAGTTGGCACTCTGGCAAAGTAATTAGTTATTTATCTTTCAAAGATAGTTTTTCTGGCTGTTCTGTGCTGAGCAAAGTTGCTTGTGCCAAGAAAAGTTGTTCATGATGAACAAAGTTGTTCAATGCAGAGCACCCGTAAAATTGCCAAGTGGAAATAGTGATGTTGGCCGACTTACAGTAATTGGATTAATGATGAGATTTTAGATCTCTGGTCGACTTAGTTAATTTTATTGGGATATGTAATGTTAATTAAAGATTGATTCACATCATTTAATGTATGGGTAACCGTAATTAATGCATGGTTTCAAGATTTAATTAGAGACTACTTTGGAGAAGTAAA
>MU227639.1:298390-327436 GCA_018584345.1 Thuja plicata | reverse complement strand
TTGTATAAATCCTCTAACAAGGTGACATTCAGGTGGAATGTTCTAAGTCCTCTAACAAGGCCACTCCTGACAGGGTGATTAAATCCTTTAACCAGGTCACACCTAGCAGTGTGTTTTTGTAACCTTTTACAAGGTTGTCTCCTCACAGGGCATCACTTCAGAAGAGTGAAAACTTGGTAACATGTTACTGGTGGTTTTTCCCGTATTGGGTTTCCACATTAAATACTTGTGTCAACTTGTGTGAATGTTTATGGTTTTCTTTACTGTTATGTTTCTACAAGATAATTTCAATTAACAGTAAACTGCATGATTAAGTTGTTGACTTATGCTATTGCTGCCGAGTAGATCTGAAATATAGAAAGTTATATTTGCTACATCTAGACCTAAGGATAACTAATTCACCCCTCCCCTCTCAGTTATTCTAAATTCATTCTAACAGTAGGGCCTAAAAGCCTTGACTTCCTTTACCTGAGCATAGGCTTGTTTCTCCATCAACTGATAGTTTAACTCAGCTGACTGCAATGACTTGCTAAAAAATGCAATGGGATGTTCAAATCCCTCATCATCCTTTTGCAATAAGACTACTGCAATAGTATGGAATGAAGCAAAAGTAAACAAAGAAAACGACTTGGTGTAATCAGGGGACACAAGGACTGGTGCTTCTTGAATAGCTTGTTTTATTTTTCAAAGGACAACTATGCCTCTTGGTCCCATTCAAACTTCACATTCTTCTTTAGCAATTTGACAATAGGTTTAACCAGTTCTGCAAAATTGGCAATAAATCTCCTAACAAAATTAATTTGCCCTAGAAATTATTGTATACCTTTTAAGTTCTTGGGAGCAAGTACCTTTTGGATGGCTTCAACCCTTTCAAGATCTATCCTTACCCCTTATTTTGATACTATGTGTCCCAGGAGCTTTCCCTCAGTAACAACAAAGTGACACTTTTTTGGGTTTAAAGACACCCCATATTCCAATGCTTTTATCATCACCTTTTCCAAGTGATTGCAATGATCCTCTGCCCTTTTTGATAAATCTGTCAAATCATATTGGTACACTACCATCTAAACATCTATAAGGTCTTTGAAAGCTACATCCGTGGCCCTTTGAAAAGTTGCACCAACATTTTTCAACCCAAATGGCATACGAGCATACAAATAAGAGCCCCAAGGAGTAGTAAATGTTGTTTTGAATTGTTCGGATTATTTAACCAGCACTTGATTATACCCTAAAAACCCATCCATCATAGACAACAAATCACACCCAGTGACTTTATGTAACATGGCCTCCATGTTAGGTAGTCCATAGTTATCTTTAAATGAGGCCACATTCAGATTTCTGAAATCAACACACAATCTTATGTCCCCATTTTTCTTTCTTACAGGGACTAAGTTAGAGACCCATGATGAATGCATTATTGTTTGAATTATACCTGCATCTCTTAGTTTCATCAATTATGCCTGCATTTTGGTAGGCAGCAGGGGATTAATGGGCCTTTGTTTTTATCTGAATGGTTTTATACCTTCCTTCAAAGGGATATCATGCTGAAATAAATCTTTTCTATAAGCTTTCAAATCCTCATAGGACCATGCAAATACATGTTTATATTTCTTTAGCAATTTTATCAAATTCTGTTTTACATTGCTATCCAATTTTTTACCAATGTATACTAATTGGGGAGATGTTTCAGATCCCAAATTAACTTTCTCTAAATCTCCCACCTTGGCATTGGACTTATGAGTCATATAATTATCATTTATGCTGAACATGCCTTCCAATTCAACCAACCCTTTTGGAATGGGAATGGTACCTAATTGGATGACCTCTTGATCAAAGATGTACTCCTTACTGTCCACAATTGACACTAGAGATTCACAATCAAACTTCTGACCATCATATTGATCTACACACTGGATGAACCTGAGGATATCATGATCATCCTCAAATACTTGCCAATTATGGATATTGTCACAAAATGCAGGCCTTATACTTTTTATTTCAACCATAGACATACCAGTAAGAGTAGTATCATTATTTTTTAGGGTAACATTTGCCAAGAAATCTGCCATTATGTTATTGGATCTCTCTACCCATAAGATATTGAAAGCATCAAAGAATTTTATCCTATCCCAAACAACATACTTGTACAATTTTAATCTGTCATCTTTAGCAGCATAATGCTCCCTAATCTGAGATATAATTAACTAGGTATCTCCATGAACTTTTAAACACTTAATACCATGCTTGATAGTAATATCCATTCCTAAGATTAGGGCTTAATATTCACCAGTATTTTTTGTGCACTGAAAATTCAGCAGGAAAGAGTACGTGAAGGTGATACCTAATGGGGAAATAAATAAAATCCCTAGTCCAGATCCTTCCTTTGAGCATCCTCCATCAAAGTACATTTTCCATAGTCCATTTTGTTGCAACAATAATTCATCCACAATTGGGTCAGTGTTATTTAACCAGGGCTTGATTTCTTCAATAGTAAAATTTTCCATATCAACATTCACACAATAATTCAATTGGTCAAGTAGAACCACCTCCACCATGACAGATGACCAGGGTTCTCTGTATAACTTGACCTCATGCCCATTTACATGGATAGTTTCATAGGAAAAATCTAATTGAATTTTTCCACCTACAGCTGCTTCCCACTGCCTTGATAGAAGCATACCATAATATGGTTTATTGTCCACTACCACTATATCCATTCTGTAAGTTGCTTAAGGGTAAGAAGCAATTTTCACCTCGATGTCTTTCAATGTTCCTATCAAAGGAACTTCCCTATTGTCCATAGCATAACAAATTCTAGCAGATGTAGTGACCTGGAGGCCCAATTCCTTCATCACATGATAAGACATCACATTTGCTGCAGCTCCAGAATCAATCATGTAGTTATTTATCAAGAAACTATTAACCATTAGGGTGACATAGAATGGGTCAATAGCTAATGGTTCTTGAGTGATTATATTTCCAATACAAATATTAGAAAATTTCTTGCTTTTTTCTTTACCTTTCACCAGTGGACTATCTTTTCTAGTATCATTTGGTATCAAAGGTATTTCCTCTTGGTTGCGAATAGATACATCATCTATCCCTTTTAAAAGTGCCAGAGCAGCTTCTTTGTGCTCTTTTATTTTCAACATCTCCATGAGTGGGACTGAGACTTTCATTTGGGTCAGAGCATGTTTCATGTCAAAAAGAGGTAATTCAGAAGACATATCATTCATCTTTCTCACCTTTTTGGATTTATCATTAGGTATTAATTCCTCTTTTACTTCTTTATTTCCAACATGATTAGAAGAAGACCCTTCTTGTTTTTCATGCTTTTCATTATTATTTTCCTTAGCATGAAAATCCTCAATAACTTGAGGTGAATCTTTTCTGACATAGACAGGGACAGACTTGCCTTAGTTGGTTGTACTATTCTATTTCTCAGGTTCTATGCATTTCTTTCTTGATTAATTGCTGCAACAGTCAAAGACCTCTTTTCTTCATCAGTAGGAGTTTTGAAATGATAATGTGAGTTATCACTAGCCACTGTATTTATAGTTTCTTTTGAAATACTTTCAATCTGATCACGTTGATAGAGTGGATTTTGTAATTGAATTTCAAAGCAAGAATTATCTTCTCTACACAAATTATCAGAAGATGATGCAATATCATAAAACCATGGATATGGTTTCTTTACTATGAACATGTTGATAGCACAACCCTCTTGTTCTCTTTCTTCTGTTTGATCAAACAGAGTCTGGGCTACTACACATTGATAGGAAGAGTGGCATATTGCAAGCATCACACAAGGGAGTGTTCTCAACATAGTTGGCACTATTCCTTTTTAGGGGATTTGGGGTTTCCTTGCCCTTTGGTTATCTTTTCCATCAGGGGCCGGTTTACCATTACTCTAATTTGTCTTATAAGGGTAATCTCTCAGGTTTGGATGTTTGTCAAATATTTGGTTGGTGTACTTATTATCATGGTATCCTCCTCTATCATTTTTATCCATTTTGGCAGCAAGGTCTTTCACTGCACTCACCAATTTATCCACTGTACCGTCTTGTTTGACATTTTTGTCGGCTAACCCCTTTTCCTTCCAAATTTTATTGTCTTCTCTCTTCCCCAATTTCCCCGATGCCCTCATATTACTCTCAATATCAATTTCTATTTTATAAGCATCCCTTAAGGTTGTAGGGTTTTTAAATCTGAGTAGATAGGACATTTTTCCATCAGCAGCATTGATATAAGTGGTAAGGTATACTTCTTCATCTAACCTTAAGACTTGGAAAAGTTTATTCATGGCCTTCTGAAATCTACTGTTAAAATCAGCCATACTTTCATTTGGGAACTTTTTAATGTTATTGAATTCATTTAACATGTATCTAGAATTTACATGTTCTCAATACTGTTCCCTAAAAGACTTTACAAATTAATTCCAAGAAGCAATACTATCATTTGGTAAATTTTTGAACCAATCCCTAGCATCTTCTGTTAATGACTGAACAAAAATCTTCATAATAACATCCTCATTTTCAATCTCAAATTCAGTTATCTTGTCACTAAAAGAGTTTAGATGCTCTTCACAAGTAACAACATTATTTCTAGTGAACTTAGGGATTTTATCTCTTACCTCATTGGGGATCACATTAGGGTGACCAGGAATGCCTTCAAAAAAGAGAGCTCTATATCTGTTCATAGGGACAGGCCTTCTATGGAAATTTCCAAGTTCATTATTACCACATGGTCCAGTAGCTCCTCCTTTGCTTAGGGTTGGTAGCTTGAATGCTTCAGACAGGACCACCAGGCTGAGCACTTGCATTTGAGCCAAAGTTCTTAACATTTGAATTTAAACCAGAAGATTGCACCTTAGGATCACCCCCTTGATTGATTGGGATTGGGCTTGAAGATTGCTTTTATGGCTGTGTTCCATGATTAACTAGCATAGAGCTTCTTGCAGAAGTGTTAGTAGTAGCATGTAGATAAGCTATTTTCATTCTCATGTCTGCTGTAGCAGCTTCTAATTCTAACTTCTCCAGTTGCTTGGCCAAGTCCTCTTTGGCTTTTCTAGCTTGTTCCAGTTCAAGATCAACTTGGGATACTCCTATAGGGATGGTCAAGTTTTTCTTAGGCTCCTCTATGGTCACACCAATAGCCTTTTGTTTACCTTTATTGGGAACCTCCTTCATATTTGTCTTAAGCTTTGCATCATGCTCAATCTCATATGGGAACAGTTTCTTGATGATAGGCCCTTCCTTCTCAAATTCATCCTTGTAAGGATTTGAGATTTTATTTGGGGCTTTGTTCCTTAAATCATCAAGGTTACCAAACAATTCTAGATTTAAACCTTTATCTTCTTGACTTAGGCTTTTAGCCTTAAGGTCATTCCTTCTGGTCTTAGCTAAGAGTTCTTCTCTTTCCAATAGTAATTCATATATCTTCTACCCACATTTCTTCTCTGCTTCAGCTATTTCCTTTTCTTGTTCTTTCTTTCTCCTCTTTAAAACCATAATCTCATCTTGTAACTTATTAAAGTCATATGAAGTTGTTTCAGCAGCAGAGGTATCTTCTGGTGGAGCAATATTTTATTCTCTAGGAAAGAAACCTATGTCATTATTTTCTCCATCCCTAAAGGGATCAAAATTAGCATTAGATCTGTAAGTGTCAGTTGGTCCCATGGGTCCTACATCTTTAGATGAAGATGAATTTCTCTCTGGAATAGGAGTCTACATCCTCCCTTTAGAGGTATGGTGGGAATCATGTTTGGATGTACCTCTATTGGACCATTGTTTCCTTTGAGGTGTATGGATATCCTCTCCAACATCCTTTTCATGATTTTCTTTGAAGTATGATCTGGTATTTATTTGTCGACTCATCTTACAGAACTGACAAATATTTCAAAATGTTTAATGTGTAACACTGGAGTACACAGAGGTTAGATTCGCCACCTCTTTTCAAAGGACAAATATATATAAAGATTGAGTATATTGTCTTGACTCAGGTTTTCCCTTTTAGCAATAAGTCAAGATGAAACTTAGAGAACAAGATTTCTTGCTAATTTATAACCTGGCAATCTTAAGAAAACACTCCTTCACTGTTCATATTACTACAAATCAACTCTGCAACTTTCCTTGAAAAAAATACACAGTATTAAACCAAAGATTTTGGAATCACCAGTCACTCTATCTAAGACAAGATTCATATCATTTTTAGGATCAAAACTTTCGAATAGTGTGCAATAAGTGTTGGCTATCAAGGTAAACAAATTTGTATCAATAAACACCCTAGGTATGATCAAATTTCCCATGTCTAAGTCCCATATGTTACAATCTAGGGTAGGGCCATTCCTCTGACTGTAGGCAGTTCTAAACAAAGTTGGACCATTCAAACTAGTTTTAACATCTTTAGCCCATCTACTCAAGTCATATAAACCATCTCCCAATCTGAAGTGGGGATGTTTTGGGAGTATTCTTTTGATTTGGGTTGCATCAGCCGTGGATCCTTTTAATTTCTACAGGAGGTCTTCCCTAACATTTATTTTTTGATAATCTACCTCTCCTAAAAGTTCAATCCTAGGGGTCATTCTGAACCTAAGGCTTTTTTTCTGAGGTGAAATTCATATTTTGAAACAATAATTTTGAAAGCCTTTTGAATTGCAAATCTTACTAGAAACCTGAATCTTGATGTATTTAGAGATGAATTACCCATTCTTCAATTCGGTTGCGAGGAGCTGAATATCTCTGCAATTCTGTTTCTTTGCTTGGATAATTTTGGTGAGTTATTGCAACTTCAATCTGAAACAATGAATTAAAATGCTTCAGTCAAATCAATCTTTCGCATTGAATAGAACTGAGATGGCCACACATTCTGCAATCAATTCACCTACTTCAAATTCGCGGCTTAACATCTCATTGAAACTCATTTTGGTAACTTTGAATTTGAGTTGTAGATTTCGAGTAACATCTCCTTCATCGCATGACCCTTTTCTTTTGTGGAAATAACTGTTCACTTGGCACACATAATAACATGACTTAATCACTTATATGATAGATGTTGTGCTTCTTCTCCTTAAGTGATTAAGTCCACCATCCTATTTATCCTAACCTATCTGGAAGTTATCTCACTTAGAGTTTACTTACTACGGTTGCAACACCATCACCTAGGATACGCGTCATCATGGCTTAATCGCTTACCCATTAGATCTCAAACACTTTATCTTCAAGCAATTAAACTGACCATTGATCTTTTCTATTGGTGTTTCTCCTTTAATTCTACCTTTACCACCTCAGCCGGACCCACTAGGACACGTAGGCTAACGGCTTAATGGTTTAGATAATAGATATCAATTACTTTCCTTTTAAGTCATTAAGTGAGCTCTTATATCTTTTCAAACATCTCCAAACTTTATCCTACAGTCAGCTTCACCTTTAGTGGATTACACGTCATCACATGTGCCATGCATCAGCATCGCTTAATGGCTTAGACACTAGATCTTGATTAATTTTGAGATAAGCCATTAAGCCGACCGCTAGATCAAAAACAAGTTATCTGTGTTTTACTCCTTACCAGCTCAGAACACCCGGGTCCACCAACTGCCACATGTCTTCACCGCTTAATCGCTTAACAAATAGATCTCGTGCATCTTGCCTTTAAGCGATTACGCCAACCATTAGATCTTTCTAAACTTTAATCACCTTTATGTTTCCTATGACAAGACCCACATTACTTCACTTGACACATGTTAACATGACTTAATCACTTATCCATTAGATGGTGCACACTTTGCCTTTAAGCGATTAAGTCTATTGTCAATTTTTTATGACCTACCCACTGTTTAGCTAAGAAATTTTATGACCATCGAACCCACCATCTACACATGGCGTCACGGATTAATAGCTTACCTGATGGATCTCAAGAATTTTGGAATTAAGCCATTAAGCAGGCCATCTAATTAAAACACACTTGCTCAATATATAATGAATCTTATTAAAATCTCAGCGGACTTTGGATTAAAGGAATAATGTAAGACCATGGTGTTAGGATTGACAACTTTAATAAACATGACCACTTAAAATGAACCCATTAGAGACATGACTTAAGTGAAAAAGGTTTTGTGAAATTAGAAAGGATTTCAATGCTTAGGGTTTCATGACCGAAATTACACTAGGAGATATGAAACAAGGGTTTTTTAGCATTTCCAACTAGGTTGAGGGCTTAGAAGAAAATTTGCAGAGCCATAAGAACAATTTTGACCTTGATTTTAAACCTTTGGATAACATGAATGACAGGAGACTTCAAAATTTTACTTGGAATATTCCAAACAAGAAATAGTACCAATAGTGGCTCTGTCTGAGGATGATTAGATGCTAGGCTATAGCAAGAACCATAGATCTCTGTGGAGGCAAACCACAAACCAGACTAACCTCCTACTAGAAACAAACACACAACAAAAAACAAACACACCTTTACATATAATACATACTACTGTGCATGAAAAAGAAGAACTAGTTGAAGAAGTTTTTCAGAAAATATCCATGCATTGGCAATTCATGTTCTTCATCATCTATATTCTTGAGGAAATAAGAATCATTTCCAAAAATCTGGGATATGAAAAAAGGCCCGATCCATAATGACTCAAACTTTTTGTGCTTGCCTATGTCTTTAGCCCTGGTATTTCATTGTAATACAAAATCACCAGGCTGAAACTTTCTTTTGTCTGCCCTTCTGTCAAAAAGATACTTTATTTTTTGTTGCAATTTGATATTTTCTCTCTGGATTTATCTCCTTATTTCATCCAATTCTACCAACTAAACCATTCTTTCTTCCATAGGTGCAGAAACTTCCATCTCTTCATCTTGGATAAAATTATAGATTGGGAGCAGATTATTGATAGGCAAACTTGATTGAGTACCATAGACCAGCTCAAATAGAGATTTTCCAGTGGCCTTCTTGACAACGATCCTATCAGCCCAAAGGGCAAGTTTCAATTTTACATGCCAAGCTCTTTTATTTCCTTCCAAGGTCTTTTTCAAAAATTGTAAGATGCTTCTGTTACTAGATTCTACCTAACCATTGGCTTGAGGATGGTATAGGGAAGAATAGGACATAACAATTCCCATATTGGTACAAAAATTAGTGAATTCTTTTGACCTAAAACACATGGCATTATCCATTACCAATTTGAGGGGAACACCAAATCTTGTAATCACATTATCCATCAGAAAATCAATGACCATAGTACTTGTCACTCTTTTAGTTGGAACTGCTTCTACCCATTTTGTAAAATAGTCAGTTACCAATAGAATCTAGCTATGGCCTCCACTTGATTTCTTAGCAAATTCTCCTATAAAGTCCATTCCCCACATAGAAAAATGGGCCTCTGCTATTTAAGGGTTCAACAGTAAAGCTCCTGAATATTTTATCTTACTTGAAAATATTTGGCATGGATCACATTTCCTGACCATATTGTAAGCATCTTGGAATAAACAAGGCCAATAGTATCCATCTCTCAAAATTTTATAGCTGTTGACCTAGCAGAATAGTTCCCTCCACACATTCTAGCATGCATTTCCTTCAACATCTTCTTTGATTGACCTTTGTCAAGACATAATAGTAGGATCCCATCTCTATTTTTCCAAAACAAGTCTCCATGCAAAAAAACATATTTCTGAGCTTGCAGTCTCAAACTCCTCCTTTGGTTCTCATTTAGGTTATCTGGACATTTAACATTCTTTAGAAGATATACAATATTGGCATACCAAGGTTGCATTTCAATACTTGTCAAGCGATTCTGATTTGTATCAACACTGTTAACTTGGACTAAATCCAAGTTTTCTTCTATCATCAACTTTGCTAACCCTAGTCCCCTCACCAACTTAGTGATATGGATGTCTAGATCAAACTCTTGAATTTTGTTTATCCATTTAGATCTTTTTCCTGCTACTTCATTCTGGATGAAAATGTCCTTGACAGCAGCATGAGGAACATAAGCATTCACATTTGCACATACCAAGTAGCGGCTGAAAGCCTTGATTTCCTTTACCAAAGCATAGGCTTGCTTCTCCATCAAATGATAATTTAACTATGCTGACTGCAATAACTTGCTATAAAATGCAATGGGATGTTCAAATCCCTCACCATCCTTTTGTAATAAGACTGCTGCAATAGTATGGAATGAAGAAAAAGTAAACAAAGAAAAGGGCTTGGTGTAATCAGGGGATATAAGGACTGGTGCTTCTTGAATAGCTTGTTTTATTTTTTTAAAGGCCAACTGTGCCTCTTGGTCCCATTCAAACTTCACATTCTTCTTTAGCAATTTGACAATAGGTTTAACCAGTTCTGCAAAATTGGCAATAAATCTCCTAACAAAATTAATTTTCCCTAGAAATGATTGTATACCTTTTAAGTTCTTGGGAGCAAGTGCCTTTTGGATGGCTTCAACCCTTTCAAGATCTATCCTTACCCCTTATTTTGATACTATGTGTCCCAGGAGCTTTCCCTCAGTAACAAAAAAGTGACACTTTTTGGGGTTTAAGACACCCCATATTCCAATGCTTTTATCATCACCTTTTCCAAGTGATTGCAATGATCCTCTGCCCTTTTTGAGAAATCTGTCAAATCATCTTGGTACACTACCATTAGAACATCTATCAGGTCTTTGAAAGCTACATCCATGGCCCTTTGAAAAGTTGCACTAGCATTTTTCAACCCAAATGGCATACGAGCATACACATAAGTGCCCCAAGGAGTAGTAAATGTTGTTTTTAATTGTTCAGATTCTTTAACGAACACTTGATTATTCCCTGAAAACCCATCCATCATAGACAACAAATCACACCTAGTGACTTTATGTAACATGACCTCCATGTTAGGTAGTCCATAGTTATCCTTCAATGAGGCCACATTCAGATTTCTAAAATCAACACACAATCTTATGTCCCCAATTTTGTTTCTTACATGGACTAAGTTAGAGACCCATGATGAATGCATTATTGGTTGAATTATACCTGCATATATTAGTTTCATCAATTCTCCTTGCATTTTGGTAGGCAACAAGGGATTAATGGGCCTTTGTTTTTATCTGAATGGTTTTATCAAATTTTTTTTTACATTGCTATCCAATTTTTTACCAATGTAGACTAATTAGGGAGATGTTTCAGATCCCAAATTAACTACCTCTAAATCTCCCACCTTGGCATTGGACTCGTGAGTCATATAATTATCATTTATGCTGAACATGCCTTCCAATTCAACCAACCCTTTTGGAATGCGATTGGTATCTAGTTGGATGACCTCTTGATCAAAGATGTACTCCTTAATGTCCACAACTAATACTAGATATTCACAATCAATCTTCTGACCATCATATTTATCTACACACTAGATGAACCTGAGTATATCATCATCATCCTCAAATACGTGCCAATTATGGATATTGTCAGGAACTACAGGCCTACTTTTTATTTCAACCATAGACATACCAGTAAGAGTAGCATCATTATTTTTTAGGGAAACATTTGCCAGGAAATCTTCAATTATGTTATTGGATCTCTCTACCCATAAGATATTGAAAGAATCAAAGAATTCTATCCTATCCCAGAAAATATACTTGTACAATTTTAATCTATCATCTTTAGAAGCATAATGCTCCCTAATCTGAGGTATAATTAACTGGGAATCTCCATGAACTTTTAAACACTTAATACCATGCTTGATAGAAATATCCATTCCTAAGATTAAGGCTTGATATTCACCAGTATTGTTTGTGCATTGAAAAGTCAGCAGGAAAGAGTATGTGAAGGTGATACCTGATGGGGAAATAAAAAAAACCCTGCTCCAGATCCTTCCTTTGAGCATCCTCCATCAAAGTACATTTTCCATAGTCCATTTTGTTGCAACAACAATTCATCCACAATTGGGTCAGTGTTCTTTAACTGGGGCTTGATTTCTGCAACAGTAAAATTTTCCATATCAACATTCACACAACAATTCAATTGGTCAAGTAGAACCACCTCCACCATGACAGATGACCGGGGTTCACTGTACAACTTGACCTCATGCCCATTTACAGGGATAGTTGCATAGGACAAATCTAATTGCATTTTTCCACCTACTGCTGCTACCCACTGCCTTGACAGAAGCATACCATAGTATGGTTTAGTGTCCACTGCCACTATATCCATTCTATAAGTTTCTTGAGGGAAAGCATCAATTTTCACCTCAATGTCTTTTAATGTTCCTATCAAAGGAACTTCCTATTGTCCATAGCATAACAAATTCCAGTAGATGTAGTGACCTAGAGGCCCAATTCCTTCATCACATGATAAGACATCACATTTGTTGCAGCTCCAGAATCAATCATGTAGTTATTTATCAAGAAACTATTAACCATTAGGGTGACATAGAACAGGTCAACAGATAATGGTTCTTGGGTGATTATATTTCCAATAAAAATATTAGAAAATTCCTTGCTTTTTTTCTTTTCCTTTTACTAGTGGACTATATTTTATAGTATCATTTGGTGTCAAAAGTATTTCCTCTTGGTTGGGAACACATACATCATCTATCCCTTTTAAAAGTGCCAGAGAAGCTTCTTTGTGCTCTTTTATTTTCAACATCTCCATGAGTGGGACTGAGACTCTCATTTGGGTCAGAGCATGTTTCATGTCAAAAAGAGGCAATTCAGAAGACATATCATTCATCTTTCTCACCTTTATGGATTTATCATTGCGTACTAATTCCTCTTTTGCTTCTTCATTTCCAACATGATCAGAAGAAGACCGTGCTTGTTTTTCATGCTTTTCAGTATTATTTTCCTTAGCATGAAAATCCTCAATAACTTGAGGTGAATCTTTTCTAAAATAGACAGGGAAAAACTTGCCTTGAGTTGGTTGTACTATTCTATTTCTCAGGTTGTATGCATTTCTTGCTAGATTAATTGTTGCAACAGTCAAAGACCTCTTTTCTTCATCAGTAGGAGTTTTGAAATGAGAATGTGAGTTATCACTAGCCACTGTATTTATAGTTTCTTTTGAAATACTTTCAATCTGATCACTTTGATAGAGTGGATTTTGTAATTGAATTTCAAAGCAAGAATTATCTTCTCTACACAAATTATCAGAAGATGATGCAATATCATAAAACCCTGGATATGGTTTCTTTACTATGAACATGTTGATAGCAGGGCCCTCTTGTTCTATTTCTTTTGTTTGATCTAACAGAGCCTGGGCTACTACACATTGATAGGAAGAGTGTGACATATTACAGGCATCACACAAGGGAGTGTTCTCAACATAGTTGGCACTGTTCCTTTTTAGGGCATCTGGGGTTTCCTTGGCCTTTGGGTTATCTTGTCCATCAGGGGCTGATTTACCATTACTCCAATTTGTCTTATAAGGGTAATCTCTCAGGATTGGTTGTTTGTCAAATCTTTGGTTGGTGTACTTATTATCACAGTATCCTCCTCTATCATTTTTATCCATTTTGGCAGCAAGGTCTTTCACTGCACTCACCAATTTATCCACTGTATCATCTTCTTTGACATTTTTTGTTGGCTAACCCCTTTTCCTTCCAAAGCTTATTATCTTCCCTCTTCCCTAATTTCCCTGATGCCCTCCTATTACTCTCAATATCAATTACTATTTTATAAGCATCCCTTAAGGTTGTAGGGTTTTTATCTCTGAGTAGATAGGACATTTTTCCATCAGCAGGATTGATATAAGTGGTAAGGTATACTTCTTCATCTAACCTTAAGACTTGGAAAAGTTTATTCATGGCCTTCTGAAATCTATTGTTAAAATCAGCCATACTTTCATTTGGGAACTTTTTAATGTTATTGAATTCATTTAACATGTATCTAGAATTTACATGTTCTCTATACTGTTCCCTAAAAGACTTTACAAATTCATCCCAGGAAGCAATACTATCATTTGGTAAATTTCTAAACCAAGTCCTAGCATCTTCTGTTAATGACTAAACAAAAATCTTCATTATAACATCCTCATTTTCAATCTCAAAGTCAGTTATCTTGTCACTAAAGGATTTTAGATGCTCTTCACAAGTAACAACATTATTTCTAGTGAACTTAGGGATTTTATCTCTTACCTCATTGGGGATCACATTAGGGTGACCAAGATTGCCTTCAAAAAAGAGAGCTCTATATCTGTTCATATAGACAGGTCTTCTATGGAAATTTCCAAGTTCATTATTACCACTTGGTCCAGTAGCTCCTCCTTGATGTTGAACAGGTGGGGGAACACTTTACTTAGGGTTGGTAGCTTGAATGCTTGGGATAGGACCACCAAGCTGAGCACTTGCATTTGAGCCAAAGTTCTTAACATTTGAATTTAAACTAGAAGATTCCACCTTAGGATCACCCCCTTGATTGATTGGGATTGGGCTAGCAGATTGCTTTTGTGGCTGTGTTCCATGATTAATTGACATAGAGCTGCTTGCAGAAGTGTTAGTAGTAGCATTTAGAAAAGCTATTTTCATTCTCATATCTGCTGTAATTGCTTCTAATTCTAACTTCTCTAGTTGCTTGGCCAAGTCCTCTTTGGATTTTCTAGCTTGTTCCAGTTCAGAATCAACTTGGGATGCTCCTATAGGGATGGTCAAGTTTTTCGTAGGCTCCTCTGTGGTCACACCAATAGCCTTTTGTTTACCTTTGTTGGCAACCTCCTTCGTATTTGTCTTAAGCTTTGCATCATGCTTAATCTCATATGGGAACAGTTGCCTGGTGACAGGCCCTTCCTTCTCAAATTCATCCTTGTCAAGATTTGAGATTTTATTTGGGGCTTTTTTCCTTAAATCATCAAGGTTACCAAAAAATTCTCGATTCAAACCTTTAACTTCTTGACTCGGGCTTTTAGCCTTAAGTTCATTCCTTCTAGTCTCAGCTAAGAGTTCTTCTCTTTCCAATAGTAAGTCATATATCTTCTGCCCACATTTATTCTCTGCTTCAGCTATTTCCTTTTCTTATTCTTTCTTTCTCCTCTTTAAAACCATAATCTCATCTTTCAACTTATCAGAGTCATATGAAGTTGTTTTAGCAGCAGAGGTCTTTTCTGGTGGAGCAAGATTTTCTTTTGCAGGAAAGAAACCTATGTCAGTATTTTCTCCATCCCTAAAGGGATCAAAATTAGCATTAGCTCTCTAAGTGTCAGTTGGTCCCATGGGTCTTGCATCTTCAGATGAAGATGAATTTCTCTCTAGAACAGGAGTCTACATCCTCCCTTTAGAGGTATGGTGGGAATCATGTTTGGATGTACCTCTATTGGACCATTGTTTCCTTTGAGGTGTATGGATCTCCTCTCCAACATCCTTTTTAGGATTTTCTTTGAAGTATGATCTGGTATTTCTTTGTCAACTCATCTTACAGAATTGACAAATATTTCAAAATTTTTAATGTGCAACACTAGATTATACAAAGGTTAGATTCGCCACCTCTTTTCAAAGGGAAAATATATATAAAGATTGAGTATATTTTCCTGACTCAAGTTTTCCCTTTTAGCAATAATTCGAGATGAAACTTAGAGAATGAGATTACTTGCTAATTCCTCACCTGGAAATCTTAAGAAAATGCTCCTTCACTGTTCATATTACTGCAAATTGACTCTGCAACTTTCCTTGAAAAAAATACACTATATTAAACCAAAGATTTTGCAATCACCAGTCACTCTATCTAAGACAAGATTCATATCATTTTTAGGATCAAAACTTTCAAACAGTGTGTGATAATAGATAGACAAATTAGACTTTCCTTTAGGACTATGAGGAAAAATAGACTAATTCTTAGTATTGCAAGGACAAACTCTTTAATGAACATGACTCTTAGAACATTACAATGTCCCCAGTAGAGTCTCCAATTTGTTAGCTCTTTTTCTTGCAGAACCAGTATATAGAAGTAAATGATAGACTCTTTAGTACCCAATCTAGATTCTCACAGGGAAAAGGCTAATTGACAAGGATGAAAACCCTTCTATGCTTTGGGCTCCACATACCTAGGTGGGTGCACCTTCAACAGACTACTATCTTTCAGCAAGTCTGGCAGTGGATCAAGGATTCAATGATCCTTCTTCTTTTTAAACCACTTGGCTTAGGAAGGATAACTTATTGATTCTCTCTTCAAGGAATCAATAAGATTAATTGTACTCAATACAATTATCTAGACATGTATATTAGATAACAAAAAATATAAGGATTGATTAATATTTGATTGATGATAACAACCACCTTTCAAAATTTGACCAATGCCTAATCATGGGCCATAGAGTGAGAATGAAACATACATACACCAGGGATAATTAATTGAAATAAAAATGAAACCTTAGTTGGAATGTACAAACTATCTTCTCACCCTCACACCTCTGTATCAAATTCATGCGCAAACCCTAACCCACTATAATTATCTGCAAGATTTAAACCCTCCTTGAAAGCAACTCACAAATAATGACATAGCTACCTTATAACTAGTACATTTAAAATGCGTTACAAATTAAACATACAACAACTTATAGTAAATGCAAGAAGACATCATTGGTATCAAAATGGAGATTCCATTGTATTTTATTAATATAAGCCTGATATCAATACATTCAAATTCATCCAAAACCAAAGTCTAGACACAATTCAAAAGTCTGCTATGTAGTCTTATTTTTATCATCCTTTACAATATGTTACAAACTGCTATCTATAGCCAACACTATTCATCTTGGAACCCTTAAAGATCAAGGATGCAACAAGCTTCAGATGACTAGCTAGAAGACAAAATTTAAGAATACAATAGGACAAAATAGCAAGTGGATAAGAAAACCACTTCTGTTACAATATACTCTAACTGATCCTTTGTCCTATGGTTGCATTGTGATTGTAATTTCCTTGTATTTATGGGGAGACAGCCATGTGGAAACTATTGCCTCTGATGTTGATGATGTATGATATCCATTCTTAACTGCATCAACTGCTGTGTTGGGCCTCCTCATCCACCTGCATCTGGACATCTTCATCTAGATTATCAATTGGGTACTTGTCCTTCCAAGAAGAGTACACCTCATTTATTGGCCAATTAAAACCAAGGATTTCATCCTTCTTACTGATGACCTCACCCCAGCTGGCTCTTGCTTTCTTAACTTCTTCTTTCCTGAACTCAAAAAATTCCCTGGCTTTATTAATGATATTTATGGTTTGGACAAATGAAATTTTGCCCTCCAAGATGATGATACTATGTGTCCGGGCATTTATTGCTTCTTTTATTTGTCTCAACCATAGTGCCTCATTCTTTAAATCACCATCTTTCTTGAACATGTTGGGGTACATTTCATACCTATCCTTAGAAAACTCTCTTCTCAAAGTTTCCACTTTCCTGATGAGGGTATTTATTTTGATATCCAAGTCTTCCATTAGCTTTAGACACTTGTGAGTTCTAGTCAAAACAATATCAATATTGTTCTCCCTTTTGGACATGGAATAAAAATATTTCACCTGAGATGCTTTTCCTTTCCAAGTGTCCATAACCAAATCCCATTGATCTTTATCTGCATCATATTCATTAATAATGTTAAAGACTCTTTTTCGTAATGAATAAAGATAAGCCAGATTTACTTCCTTGGCACATCTTAAAAGGCTAGAGTATACTTTGTCATTGTGCCTCTATTTTACGCATTCCTCAACTTTCTTGTAGGCTAAAGATTCTTCAAGCTCCTTTCTAGTTGTTTCTTCCAACCTTTCCCTCTCTGCTAATAATTTGTCTCTTTCCATTTCAGCTTCTGTTAGAGTAGCAGGGCTTGATTGCATGGGAGAAGGAGGGTAAGTGGTATATGGGCTAGATGATGAAGGCTGGTGAGGTTTATATTCCATCATCATCTGAGGCATAAGTTGCACTATTTTCCTCCCTTCCAGAAATGCTATTCTGTCGTCCTTCTACAGGGATTTAACCCTTTCATCATCGTATGCCTTTAAGACAAATTCCTATTTCTGGTTCAAGTTGCTATAAGCAACTCTCTCCTTTTTAGCTACCTTCAAACTTAGATTGGCAGTTTGATGAGCAAGGTTAGCTGCCTCAATACCTGAGGTATCAGAAACTCTTTTCACAATGAGGCTTCCTGTGTCCTCAGATTGGTAATTTTTATTCAATCTTCTTTTGTCCTTCTTTTTCAAAGACCATATTGCTAGGGCTGCATGATCTTCACTAAACTAGGCACCATTAGTGCTCAATGGTTTTTCCTCCTTTCTAACAGCATCAAAAACTACTGCATCAGCCAAATCCCATTGGGGTAGGATAAGGACTCCCTGCTTCTTTTCCAACTCCCTGCCCTCTTTAGGGGTGATCTTGTCAAATTTGGTCATTGACTCCCATTTGACCTCCTTTTCAATATCATCCTTGGGCTGATTTGGTTGGGCTTCCTGTAATTTATGGCATTTTTCCTTGTACTCATCAATGTGAGTTCTCCATAAAAATTGAACAAAGGCCCTAGCCTTGACAAAATTATCATTTGACAAGAACTTCTCACTGGCCTGTTTGGTTATAGGGTCTAGCTCTTTGCCTATAAATTCTTCCACTGTGAGATCAACAATTATATTCCTAGGTGCCTCTGGCACCCCTTCTTGTAGTTCTTGAGTAGTGACAAAAACTTGGCCAGTGTTCCCCATTTGAACCAATTGTTCAGCAACTGCTTGGTCATCCATTTGTAGAGGGGACTGGGAGGGAGAGTATATCACACTCTCTTGCTCTTTTCCCTCCACCTTTTGTTTCTTGGGAGAGGGAATCTACTAGGCACTAGCATCTGCTGGCCTTTTGCCTTTTTGATTAGAAGATTTATCAATCTTGGGCATGATAGTACTGTACCCCCTCCTTTCATATACCACATAATTCTGAGGTGGAATTATCCTTCCTTGTGAAAGTTTGCTTAAGATGGCATGAGCCTTTTCTAGCTCAGCCTCCATTATTCTTTTTTTCTTCTCACTGAGGGTCTGCATGATACCCTTGAATAATTTCCTCAGGGACTCAATCTTCTTGGCCCAAGGGAAAAATTCCTTCAAAGGATCATAAGACTCGTTAAAATTGTGCACAAATTCCAAAGACTTCTTGTACACTAGCCATTTCCCTTTCCTGACCTCCTGTTCACTTACATCAAAAACATTTCTAATAATATCCTTGGGGAAATTAAACTGGTGCTCTAATGTCAAGCACTTGGTTCTGTTTTTGAATATGCCCATTATAAAATATTCATTGTCTGCACATCTAGATACAGACTTTGCTAGATGATAGGGCTCGAAATACTTATCAAACTGTGTCCACCCACCTTTTATGATAATGAAATGGTGGGCTCTTTTAAGAGTAGGGAAAATACTTCCCTTCATTTTTCCTATCAGGGCTTCTTAGTGTAATCCACCCAATTGTCTCATAATCTCTGCAATTCCAATCTTTAGAAGGACTCTGTATGGCAGCACATTGGGGGTTCCCCTGGATCCATAAACCCTTATCACTGTAGAAACATGGTATAAAATCAAATCTCCCCAATTGTGGGCAATCTTCAACTCTAGGGAAAATTCCATAGGTCTCAATAACCTCATCATATCAGTATAGATCCGAGCATTCTGTTTGCACAATAATAACATAAGCGTAGTGGCAAAAACTCTGTCAAAGTATACATAACTGGCATCTTTTGTATCCCATGATAGATCAACACTCCACATTTGAAAAGGAAAATCCTCATCACCTTGGAACTTGGTTAGGCCCATCTCTTCCTCAAAGAAGTCAGCATTACTTAACAAAAACATGTGCTTCATAAGGGAATACCATCCCATTGGCTTAAGTATGTTACAGTCTTCGATACTTGACAAACCCTCATGCATTTGTTGGGCAATGTAAGAGGCATAGTCAAAAACCACTGATAAGTGGGGATGTAGGATCTGAACCACCATGAGCATTATATAGACAGGCATTGTTGTCTCTTCATCCTCTCCTAGGACTTGGCATAGGGCACTATACATTCTCTTGGCCTTACCATTGAAATAATCCAACTTTAAAGGCTCTGGTGTGTTAGTCCCTACTTCAATCAGATCCCCTATCTTATTAAAATATCCTCTCAGGGCCTCATTTTTGTAGTATTCCCTCTGGGTCTGGTACACTTCCTTAAAATAATCAAATTCAATATCATCCATTTGTACTAAAGTATCACTCAACTTGAAAATTCTTCTGATTTCATCGATTGTGATAGTCAACAACACATTCCCCTATGTATCCCTAACAACCCTGGATACCTTATCATAAGTGTTGGCTATTAGGGTAAAAAAATCTATATCCATAAAAACCCTGGGTACTATCAACTTTCCCATGTCTAAGTCCCATATGTTACAATCTAGGGTAGGGGTGTTCCTCTGGCTGTAGGCAGTTCTGAACAAAGTTAGAGCATTCAGACTAGTTTTAACATCTTTAGCCCATCTACTTGAGTCATATAAACCCTCTCCCACTATGAAGCGAAGATGTGTCAGGACTATTCTTTTGATTTGCGTTGCATCACCCATAGATCCTTTTAATTGCTGTAGGAGGTCTTCCCAAACATTTCTTTTCTGATAATCTACCTCTCTTGAAAGTTCAATCCTAGGGGCCATTATGAACCTAAGGCTTTTTTTTTGAGGTGAAATTCAGATTTTGAAACAATAATTCTGAAAGCCTTTTGAATTATGAATCTTACTCCTGAATCTTGCTGTGTTTAGAGATGACTTACCCATTTTGCAATTCAGTTGTGAGGAGCTTAATATCTCTGCAATTCTATTTCTTTGCATGGATATTTCTAACGAGTTATGGCGACTTCAAGCTGAAACAATGAATTAAACTGCTTCAGTCAAATTAGTCTTTCACATTGAATAGAACTGAGATGGACACATGTTCTACTATCAATTCCCCTACTTCAAATTTGTGGCTTAACGGCTCACTAAAACTCATTTTGGTAACTTTGAATCTGAGTTGTAGATTTTGAGTAACATCTCCTTCATCAGATGGACCTCTTCTTTTTACAAAAATAATTGTTCTCTTGGGACATGTGTCAACATGACTTAATCACTTATATGATAGATGTCGTTCTTCTTCTCCTTAAGTGATTAAGTCCACTGTCTGATTTATCCTAACCTATTTGGAAGTTATCTCACTTAGAGTTTACTGACTGTGGCTGCAACGTCATCACCTAGGACACACATCATTATGGCTTAATCACTTATCCATTAGATCTTGAGCACTTTATCTTCAAGCAATTAAGCCGACCGTTGATCTTTTATGTAGGTGTTGCTCCTTTAATTCTACCTTTATGACCTTAGCCAGACCCACTAGGACATGTGGTGTCACAGCTTAATAGCTTAGATGATAGATGTTGATTACTTTCCTTTTAAGCCATTAAGTGAGATGTTAGATATTTTCAAACTTCTCCAAACTTTATCCTGCAGTTAGCTTCACTTTTGAGATAAGCCATTAAGCCAACCTCTGGATCAAAAACAAGTTATCTGTGTTTTACTCCTTGCCAGCTCAGAACACCTAGGTCCACCAACTGCCACATGTCTTCATCACTTAATGGCTTAACAGATAGATCTTGTGCATCTTGCCTTTAAGTGATTACGCCAACTATTAGATCTTTCTGAACTTTAATCACCTTTATGCTTCTTGTGACAAGACCCATATTACTTCCCTTGACATGCGTTAACACCGTTTAATCGCTTATCCATTAGATGGTGCACACTTTTCCTTTAAGCGATTAAGTCTACCATCAATTTTTATGACCTGCCCACTGTTTAGCTGAGAACTTTTATGACCATCGGACCCACCATCTACACATAGCATCACAGCTTAATGGATTACCTGATAGATCTCGAGTGGTTTGGGATTAATCCATTAAGTGGGCCATCTGATTAAAACACACTTGCTCAATATATAATGAATCTTATAAAACTCTCAGCAGACTTTGGATTAAAGGAATAATGTAAGACCACAGTGTTAGGATCAACAACTTTAATAGACATGACCACTTAAAATGAACCCATTAGAGACATGACTTAAGTGAAAAAGGTAATGTGAAATTAGAAAGCATTTCAATGCTCAGGGTTTCATGACCAAAATTACACTAGGAGACATGAAACAAGGGTTTTTCAACATTTCCAACTAGGTTGAGGGCTTAGAAGAAAATTTGCAGAGGCATAAGAACAATTTTGACCATTATTTTAAACCTTTGGATAACATTAATGATAGGAGACTTCAAAATTTTACTTGGCATATTCCAAACAAGAAATAGTACCGACAGGAAGTTAGTTGCCCATTGTTATAGGAAAACTCCACTAAGTGTAGGTATTCTTCCCACTAGGTCTGATGGTCCATGAGATACATGTGAAGCATGTCCTCTAATACTTGATTGACCCTTTCAGCTTGTCCATTTTTCTTGAGATGATAAGATGTACTGAAGTTGAGCTTAGTGCCCATAGCTGCCTGAAGTTCTCTCCAAAAGGATGAAGTGTAGAGAGAATCTCTATCCGAGATGATCTTACGAGGTATGCCATGAAGCCTAACTATATCGCGCAAGAACACTTGCGCCACTGCTGGTGCGGTAAAGGTAGTACACACGGGTGAAAAGTGAGCCACCTTAGTCAACTTGTCGACTGTCACCATGATGGCATCATGATGACAAGAAGACGTAGGAAGACCTACAATGAAATCCATAGATATGGTGTCCCATTTCCACACTGGTATCTCATGAGGTTGAAGGAGACCACCTGGATGATAGTGCTCCGCCTTCACCCTCTGGAACTCTAGGCATATATCTACCATCTCTGCAATTTGAAATCTCATGCTAGGGAAATGTTATAACTTCCTCAAGTCAGCATGAATCTTCTTTACTCTAGGATGCGCAACATAAGAGACCCTTTAAGCCTTTATCATCACAAACTCATGCAATCCTCTGGAAGATGGTAAATAGATATTTCCTCTATGATGCAAAAGTCCATCGGACTCTAAGGTATACTCTGAAAACTTTCCCTCAAGAGGTCTTTGAGATCGAATCAACTCACAAACTTCTACATACATCTCATCCTTATGTAAGTGATGAATAATGCAATCTCTCAAATCTGTGCCAGTAGACATAGAAGAAAGCTCAAGTCATCTCTTACTCAAGGCATTTGCAACCACGTTCTCTTTCCCTTTGATGTAATGGACTTCAAAATCATATTCACATAAGAACTATATCCATCTCCTTTGCCTAGCATTAAGGTTCAACTGAGTGAAGATGCACTGAAGACTCTGATGGTCTGAATGAAGTTTGGACTGATGTCCCAAGAAAAAATGTTTCCATCTACCTAAAGCATGCACCACTGCTGCAAGCTCAAGGTCATGGATAGGGTAGTTGAGCTTGTGAGTCTTTAGTTTCCTAGACTCGTAGGCTATAGCTCTTCCACCTTGCATAAGAACTGCTCCTAATCCATCCAAAGAAGCATCTATGAAAACCACAAAGTCTACTAAAGGCTCTGGTACAACAAGTATGGGTGCACTGGTAAGTGCTCTCTTGAGCTCCTAAAAATCCTTGTCACACTTCTTAGTCCACTCAAAATTCTTTCCCTTGTGCTGAAGAGAAGTAATGGGGTGTGCTACTCATGAGATTCCCTCAAAAAACCGTCTATAGTAACTGGCTAAACCCATGAAAATCCTAACCTCGATCACAGTGGTAGGTGCTGGCTAATCCATAATGGCAACAATATTTAATGGGTTTACTGAGATCCCATCACCTAAAATAACATGACCTAGGTACTTAACCTCTGATCTGAAGAAGGCACACTTTGACAAGCTGCCATATAACTGGTTGTCTCTAAGACATTGCAAAACTTGCCTCAAGTGTTCCTCATGCTCTTTCTCATCCTTGGAATATATCAAGATGTCATCGAGAAATACAACTAAAAACTTGTCAAGGAAGGTACAAAATACTCCATTCATAAGGCTCATGATGAACATAGCTGGAGCATTTGTAAGACTGAATGGAACCACATTGAATTCATAGTGGCCATATCTAGTGTGGAATGTGTTCTTGTGAATATCACTATCCATGATCCTCAACTGATGGTAACCCAATTTGAGGTCTATTTTTGAGAAGACTCGGACACCTTGCAACTGATCAAACAATTTATCAATCCTAGGAAGTGGATACCGATTCTTAATGGTTAGTTTGTTCAACTATCGGTAATCCATGCACAACCTAAGTGACCCATCCTTCTTCTTCACAAAGATAACTGGTGCATCCCAAGGAGAAACACTAGGATGAATGTGTCCTTTCTCTAACATTTCCTCTAGCTATATCTTGAGCTCATTAGTGGTCATCCTATAAGGTGCTCTAGAAACTGGCTCAGCTCCTGGTATGAGATCAATGTGAAATTCTACTGCTCTATGAGGAGGTATACTAGGTAGCTCTGATGGAAACACATCTGCAAACTCTTGAAGAATGAAGAATTCATCAAGAGAAGTTTCCTTCTATGCCTCTTCTTCCATATCACTGATGGTGATGGAATACAATTGGAATCCCTTCCACATGCACTGCTTAAGCTGCATGGCAGAGATCACACAGAGGGAAACATGCCTATGGACTCTAGTAATTACTATATCAGTACCATCATCATCTAAACATCTGATCCTCTTGTTATGACAATCTAGCTTGGCTCTGTGGGCACTTAGCCAATCCATGCCAAGAACTAGGCCATAAGATCTAAGGGGAGTGACTTTGAGATCTGCTATGGTGGTCATTCCACCAATCTAGATCAGAAAATCCTTAACCATTGAGGTCATAGAAACTCTAGCTCCTAAAGCTAACTCTACTTCCCATATAACCTCTTGTCTAGTTGTCACTAGCCTGCAACGCTCCACAACCAATGGAGAAACAAAGGAGTCAGTGGCTCCTGTATAAAAAAGAATAGTAACATCACTACTTTTGATCTTACCTAAGGCCTCAATAACTGTAGCTTGGTGCTCTGCCTAGTAGTTGTCTACCATTGCAAAAACCATTTGGGACTTTCCCCTATCCCCGACTATTTGTTCTGAAACCATTGCACACTGACTACCACCCTGTGGACACTCTCTAGCTATGTACCTCATGTCACCACAAGTGTAACATGGCCCCCGTGACTGAACCTAAACACTAGGAGGCCTAGAATACTAAGACCTTGCGGTCCTAGATGAACCACTATAGCCACCCCTAGAGGACTGTTGAATCTGTGTTGTAGGAGTGTATGGTTCTTGAGGTCTATGGTCCTTCTTAGGACCCTATGATTGTGACTTCTTGGGCTTAGAGCCCTGATGAACCTGTGGTGGCCTTTGTCATTGGTTCTGCTAAGATTGTTGTGGCTGCTGCTGTTGTGGGGCCCTAAATCTCCCTGTAGAGTTCCTCTGATTCCCCTTCCGTGGGAGTTTCTAATATCTTGAGGCCTGGGGTGAGGAGTTATGATGCTGAGACCCATCCCTATTGTCCTGTGGCCCTCTGACTATCTCCTCAGCCACAATGGCTCTGTCCACTGTAAACCTCAAATATCCATAAGGTACCATGCGTACCCTATCTAAAATCATGAGATTTAATCCCTTGATGAACCTATTCACCAGCAACTTCTCATCTCCCATGTATTCAACATAGGGTAAGAGATTGAGAAACTTTCCCTCATACTGGGCTACTGTGAGTCCCTGTTGCTAGAGATTATGTAACTCATTGATGCGATGCTACTTGAACTGCTTAGATACATACCACCCTTTGAAGAGATTGAGAAAAGCTCCCCAAGTAAGGGTATTAATGTCTATGTGTCCCTTGGACTCCTCATGCCTGAACCAAGTGGATGCCTGGTCTCAAAAAAGAAGAATCGTGAACCGTGCCCTAAGGTTGTTGCCATAATTCTGCAACCCTAAACACCTTTCCAGGCTTAAAAGCCAAGCATCTACTCCTGTCCCATCTGATTCTCCTGAGAAGGGAGTCAGTTTAAGCCTCATCAACTCTGAGATTTGGTTTCCAATATTGGGAGGTGCTCTATCAAGTCTTTGGGCACCACCCCTAGGAATACCTCCTGGTACTCCAATGGACTCTTCTTCCTAATCGGCCTGATTCACTGCAATTCTAGGAGGTGGGCTCCTACTTCTCTCTCTTTCCTGGTTAACTAGTGGTATGTGGTCTAGAATGAGCCCGACCAGGTTCTGAAAGGCCAACAATAGCATTGCATTAGGATCAGGAGGGGGTTCAGGAGGTGGACTCTAATCCCTCTTGCGATTATCTACCTTGGGTCATACCTCCACGCATGCTACGGGGACACATTTCTGACCATGTCCTTGCTAATGGGCCTGATGAGTGACAGGTGGCATCCTACACATTCAAGACAAGGTTTAGTGACAACATAGTGGGTTAGGTTCCCAATGTTGCTAAACATGGCTCTGATACCAAAATGTCATGCCCAAAATTTGGGCAAAAACACACAATCAAAATTTTTTAAAACTTACTAAAGGGAATGGTTATGCTACTCAGAGGTGTTAGTAATAACTGAGAGGGGGGGTGAATCAATGGCCTCAAAAATTTATTGTTTAATCACTAACCACCAATCAAATACATCTTATATTATTAAGTCCCTACAAGATACATGCCATGAAATACTAATAATGATTTAACTGTCTGTCAGTTTTCCTTGTCTGTCCTTATTCTCCTTGATTACCGATAAGCAGTAAAACTATTTATCGATACTCAGTAAATATGAAGAGTATACCAATCAATCCAAAAATGCATATGTGAAATGTAAAATAGTAAAGTAATAAACCATACACATATAACACATGGATTTTAATGTGGAAACCCTATTAAGGGAAAAACCACTAGGACTGGTACCCCAAATTTTCACTCTTCTGAAGTGAGCCCTGTTAGGAGCCAACCTTGTTAAAGGTTACAAACACACTATTAGGTGTGACATTGTTAGAGGATTTAATACATAGAGGTTGTCACTTAGTATCTGGCATCTATTTGCTACCATCCTTGAATCAGCCTCCTTCTTAGGCTGTCAATAGGCTTCAAGAAAATCTTGCTAGCATCCTTGAATCAACCTTCTTCTTAGGTTGTCAATAGGCTTTATGCAATTTCAATGCTACTTTCATGAATCAACCTTTTTGGCACTCCTTGGGATGTACCTCAATATATAGAAGACTATTAAGTCCTACTCTATTAAGAGACTTGATGCTTCAATGGTTAAACTAAAACACTATGACCTGTTTCTAATGCAACTTGAATTGTAGATTTTCAGATCTATTTAAGTACATTACCTCTCTGATCAATGTATCAATTCAATTATTTTTGCTCCACACTTTCTACTCTGTGATGCTGCGCTTCACTGTTCGTCGGTGTCTGACAAATTCTCTAGCTCTCCTTCAGCTTGATTGATCAGGACTGTATGAAGTTCTTCTTCACTAGTTTCTCTTCAACATCCTCTTTCTATTCACTACCCTTCCCGTGTATGTGATTGCAGAAATGAATTATGCTTGTCTCTTATATAGACATGATATTCACTATCTCTTGATTCTTGATTCTTGGCATGAAAAACAATCCAGCCAATCTGATTTAAAGCTTTAACTCCTGATTTATCTCGTAGTTATCTTCTTTCCAACTGTACAAATCTTCTTTAAATCAATTATTTAACTCTAGTCGAATAAAACAAATTAAACAACTAGTTAAGTCTATCCTTAAGCTCTGCCAGCTAGATATTTTGTCATTTTCTAAACTCTCTATTCTGTCACTCAACTCTGTAGTTAGTCATCGATGACAACTACCAGTTCTGTCAGTGTGACTCCAGTCAGCTTCAGGATCTCCGTCCGTTGGGCATCATTGGATTTTACTCATCGGGTATCACTATGATTTTTCTTCTTGTCAGGTATCACTGTGACTTTTTCTTTGCCTTTACTGATAGTGTGCACTCCGTTGGTGTTGTCTGTCACCTAGTGAATACTTGACTTTTATGCATTGCTGAAAGCATAATCTATATTCCATTGTTTCTCTAAAGTCATTGGCTTTATGTACATGACCATATAGATGATATCAAGTTGGCATCAATGAAAATACAAACCATTAACTGATTTAATGTCTTGCATCATCTTCAACTTAACATTATCAAACATTCAATCAGTTACATGTCATCAATCTCTCCCTTTGGCATTGATGGAAACATACTATATTATCACACTATACTATTTCTAATACAATATGAAATATAACAGTTGAGATTCATCAGATTACCAAACAATTTGTTTTGATAACCAATAAAAATGTCTGACCACCTGTAAGCTCTGTGTTAGCTTAGATTTGATTATAAAAATGTCTGATTGCCGGTAAGCTCTGTGTTAGCTTAGATTTGATTCTTGCAGCTTTCTGTGTTTCTTTTACTGATGTGTTGTGTTCTCTTCTTGTGTAGATTTCTCTCTTTTGACTGTTCTTCTTCTTTGATGTCTCTGTCTTGTGTTAGCAACTTTCCCTTTCTATATGATTCCTTCATACAAATTCTCTACCTATGGATATGACCTCTCCCTATTTGGAGTAATATGATAATGAATAATTTCTTGTGATAATATGGATACATTTTCTCCCTTTGACAACAATGCCAAAAAAATATTTTACAAATATCTGTCAAAAAATTATTTTCTTCTATCCATAATATATTCCTTTAATTTCCCTTATCCATCAGCAATACAACAATACGCTCTGGTGCTCAGTTCTGATATATACCTTTCTATATATAGATGTAGCTTTGAAGTTCATCTTTTTGCTTGCATCAACATGAATGATATTCTGATAATATATAGCCTGATGCAGCCTTTAGTCCTTTACTGACTGGTAGACAAGAGTTTGACCCCTAGTCTCTTTCTTAGGTACTCAAATGTATCCTTGGGTAGTGGCTTGGTGAAGATATCGGCCAATTTTTCTTTAGATTGCACATACTCAAGTATCACCTCTTTTTCTTGAACTTGTTCTCTTAAGTAATGATACTTGATTGCAATGTGTTTTGTCTTGGAATGCA